>JAHTMQ010000128.1:0-97827 GCA_019327925.1 Leucocoprinus sp. KB1807203
TCCACAACGTTTACCAGCATTGCCTTGGCGTTGTCACCAGAGCCTGTGGTTCAAGTATCACTTGTGCAAGCTTCTCGATTGGTATATGCACTACAATATCCATAGCCATGGTGGCGCCAATTCGACCAATAATGAGTCCGGGGCCAATTAGCACAGCAAAGGCTCATTTACTATCTAGTCAGATGATGAGACCGTCTGGCCAGGTTTACTATACCTGGGATGATGTCAAGGATAAAAATCGATACTTGGCAATCTTCGAGCCATATGTATTTATGCTAGATCATCGCTCAAACCGACGCTTCCTTGCTAGTTCTGTTTCCAATCTCCGGACTCGCCCAGCTACAAGTTTTTGAGAAGCACATTGTCTTCCTGCCCCTTCTCTCACATCAACGTTGTTCCTCAGCTGTTTAATTTCCCCCTCGCCCACTCAATATGTTTGGTAACTGCCTATTCCAAGTCATCGAGGGTTTTCACACTGCTCTTAACTCTTCGATAACGACTGAGCAGCCACAAGCTTATTCAGGTTTCCCGGATTCCTTATTGAGGTCAATTGTATGGTGCGTTTCGTGGGTCTTTGCGACGAAATGAAGATTGCGAAAAAAAGGCGGAGACCTTCGTGCGATCATGCAGGGCGGTCATGAGCTCTTCGTTTCTGGCCTCCTTCACTCAAATTCATCTAGCCTTTGAGTACTGCATTTTTCACCACATGATTGAAGCTTTTGAGTCCATGTCCGGTGGTATTATTTGTTGTTTATCTGGCTGTTTCAGTATGTATCGTATCAAAGCACCAAAAGGCAATACTGTTGATTGGGTTCCCATCCTCGCGAATCCTGACATTGTAGAACGCTATCTTAAGAATATTGTTGATAACCTTCACAAGAAAAATCTCCTTGGTTTGGTGAAGATCCATATCTCACTACTCTCATGTTGAAGACATTTCCCAAGCATAAGAATGTATTATGTATTCTGTTTGCAAAACTATTGTCCCGAATACCTCCCACGTCTTTCTTTCTCAGTGAGATCGTTGGATTGATTTCACCATTCACAGCCCCGCAATGTCTAAATAGGAATGCACAGGTTGAGTCTGCGCTCTCCTTGTCTCAGCTATGAGCTCATGTTTTTCTCCTTTACCATTCACAACTAATCCCATACTGGCCATGACACATCTAGATGACCTTGACGACCCCCACATAGAAGAAAGCAAGGTTGTTAGCGCTACACAGTATCAAGATGATTTCCCTCTCGCAGTCTTCAGCCTCAATCATATCAGTCTGGCCATGATTCAACCCAAGTCGTTGTCTCTCTCTCTCTTGATCCTTTGACAGGCATGGACTGACCGTCTTTCCAGAATCACACACAAAAAACACAGCTATTCCGTGGTATAGGCACTATCTCTCCTCATCATAGTGCTGCCATGCTATCGTCTCGCTGGTATTTTTTCATTTGAGATACAGTCTGGAGAGAGCACGAAGTCATAGTGCGACGACTAGCAAGAGATTTCTTATTTGTGTGTCTCTCTCCCTGACCTATGTATTATCGATGCAAGTGGTCAGTCCAGCTATTTCTGATAGTTTTATTTACTTATAAATGCCTACGTAACGAAGTCATAGGCTCTCCCACCCTATCCGCAGAGATGATATCTCGTTCCAAAACAATAAATAGAACATTAGAGGGAACAATAAAATTTTGCCTACAAGATTTCTGTTTGAGATACTACTTGTACTGGTCTCGGATTTGATCCCTATGCAAGGTGCGTCATCTATGACATGTGTTGTGGTTAAAATTGGCTGACGTTTTTATAAGGTATTCCTTGATCAATCCCTCTCAATGGTTTTCTACCCATGACTGCTGCCCCACACAGACCACGATGTGTAAGACACAATATCCATGGTCCATGTATTGTTGATGATGCATATTCCTATTCTTGTTTGACTCTTAAATATATGGATATAGCTAGTGCATTATCTCGTTTTATTGGTATCAATTATCTCGCTCAATTCATCACAGCTCACTAATAATGTGGTACAAGATGAACAGACAATAAAATGTTATTATGTCGTCTACATATAACATTATCTACCGGGATGAATCCATCATCTTGCCCCTTCATGTATTTCTTCACCCAAGAAGGTGGCTCCTCTATTACCTAGTGAAATAACTGCTTCAGTGTCCCTGCTGGACTCAGAATGACGGAACCTGAGGGATTCCATCGTACTACAATCTATACTTTCATCCAAAGGACAATCTGCTTCGAGTAAATTGAGTATCAACCGTGATACCTGAGCAACACATGAGTCAGTAGTGATGATATAGATATAGGGAAAAGTGCTTTTACTTACAATGAAGGGATAAAGGAAATATGGAAAGCTAATAATTTGGGTCAATAAGGGAAAGACTAGTAACAATAACAACATACTAGATTACGATAGTCAAACTAAGATCAGATCCAGTTATGTCGAAATTGGCTGCCATGCATACGAGGACTTTGAAAAGAGTGAGTTCTAACCCACTGAGTTTTTAGTCCAGGCTTACCCAAGAGACTGAATAAATAGGCCGTCAGTCAGATCAATAATATCTAGTTTTTGACTCACGGTATGAATAACAAGGTCCCGTCACGGTAAAACACATACAATAAACGAGTTGATGTTTTCATGTGAGAAATACGGGCGCGTATTCCATCGCCGCAGACCATTTGTGTCCTGTATGTCATGGTGAACCTGATAAAGGTCAAGAGGACTTCAATCGCTGTTGCTGTTGCCCTGATAATCCTTTTTCCCATGAGAATAAATCAAAGCAAAATATCTTAGAACACATACTCAAAGGCACTACCAAGACGGTTGTATATATTATCAAGAGGCGTTGGACCCCCCCAGCAACTATGAAGAGGGGATAACACCCCAGAAACCGAGTCGACATATGTATCGACTATCATCACAGACATAGCGGACTGGAAAATACAATCAGTTGGTGGGTTGGATATTGTACTGTCTCTCAAGCCTACCAGGATCTCAGCTGATTTCGATCATCAGTCATCTCTATCAATCAGGAATCAAATTCTACAAAACATACCTGCCGTCATGGAATATAAAATTAGTGTGACTAGAATTCAAAACAAAATCAATATAATGAGTTCGTTGGCTCATGTTTCTAGCCCTCTCACCAATGAAATTCTTGTTCCAAATCGCTCGAAGGCGCAGGACCAGCAGGACCTTCACTACCAATGCATTCAACACTGTGAAGAAACTATTGACATCAGCTCCTCTAGTCCACAAGAGTCATGATGAAACTCACTCGATAGCTAGTGTATAACCAAATGTACACCTAACAAAGGAGTATGTCAAACCAAGCAGCAAATACATTGAACCTATACCACTAAAAAATCCTGGTCAGTGAAGATATCAAAGCTGAATTAAGAGTAACGTCTTACTGATTTCGATACCCAGGTTTTATTGTCAGCTGGTGAAGTTGTTATCAATATGCATTTGACTCATGTCAGGTAATTTCCTCGTACTATATGAACTCATTCTGAAAAACTGGATTAGTTGTCTCATTCAATACAGTGAGGGAGTTGCACTTACATGATGGCTGTCCAGTTAATTAACAGGATAGAAAAATAGATGACATGATGTTTCGACCACTTCCTCCTGAGATTCCATGTCAGTGGCAATAGTTGGCAGTTGAAGGAAACGTGCCTGTGGAGATACTGAACCTAGGAGAAAATAAATATGTGGAATCATCATTTATAAATGAAAAGACTCACCTGTTGAGGAATGTGATAGATAAACTCATAAAGCATTAAAGTAGCAGCAATGACTTGAGAAGGCTTCAGCTGTTGCTTAAGAAAGATCAAATGAAGAACAGCATACCTTGGCTGTAACGGTTATTTGACAGGATCTTCAGGTCATAAATGTAAACTTCTGGTGCTACTCCGTACTGATCAGCCATTTGAGTGGAATACGCAGGAGGGAGGTATTTTGTACGACACTCGGTGACCATGGTTGGATTATATATCAACTGGTGTCATTAGACAAATATTTTTTATCTGGCTGTGCGCAGACCAAACTTCGGCAAATGCTATTCGCGATATTGGTTTTATGTCAATCAGTGGATACTTGACGGTGTACATCACATCCAGAAAACACATTTTCTCTCACCCCCTGAAATGTCTGCCCACGTTCCCTACCTCCGATTCAGATCATAACACAGCCACCGCAACTTTTTTTTCTCACCACTTCTCTGGGCTTAATGGATTTTTCAGCAGTCAGAGCGCTGTTCTGTTTCGACCTTGATAGCACAGTTGCCTTGTCAACATTAAGCTGTGCTTTCAGCCTAACAGGGAGATTAAGCGAGTGTCTGGACAATGACTGACCGGTCTTGACCACATCGTCTGTCTCTCACCCTGTGCTCTCCTCGTTTACTATCTTACCCGGTAAAGTTTTACAAGGGCTTCGAGTCTTACATTGAGTGCGTCCGCGTGAAGGGCAAACCTACTGAGCACAATGCCTTCACCTCCGTCCTCGATGCCGTCGACTTCCTCTACCACCACGGCATCATCCACAGAGACCTCAAGTACGCTTGGTTTCCTCTTTCTCACCCTCTCCTTTCACCTACTTGACAGACCCAAGAACATCCTTCACCATTCCAATGACCCTGACAGTGACATCATCATCGTCGACTTTGGCATGCAAGTCCCCATCCATTTCCCACCCTTGACTCCCCTTTTGCTCATCTTTTCATAGAGCAGCCCCCACTCTACTAACAAACAATTCACTTCTCTCGCCTGCTCTTTTGGCCATGTCCCCCCAAAGTCATTAAAAACACTAACCACGGAAAACCCGTGGACATCTTGTCCACAGGTATGATCGCTTCCACACGCATACACAAACGGAACACAAGCTTATTACTCTCTCTCTGCATGGACATCATCACCTATGCTCTTCGCTGCAGCTACCCCTCTTTTCATGCCGACAACACCACTTCCCTCGCCCAGCATAATGTCAACCCAAAAATCGACTTTGAGAGTCTGTACTGGAATCCCATTTCTGATCATGCCAAGTCCTTTATCCGACGTCTCGCCGCCCTCGATCCATTCCATCGTCCCTCCGTCCAGGAGGCTTTCCC
Source organism: Leucocoprinus sp. KB1807203 (assembly GCA_019327925.1). NCBI lineage: Eukaryota > Fungi > Basidiomycota > Agaricomycetes > Agaricales > Agaricaceae > Leucocoprinus > Leucocoprinus sp. KB1807203. The sequence goes on from JAHTMQ010000128.1 coordinate 5,122, forward strand.
CGGCGCTTGGCTTATCACCGTCCCCGTGACGCCATTCCCATGCCGTCAATCTCTTCCCCACTCTCAGACAAAACTGGAGTCCCAGAGCACAGTGGCACAGCGCCTTGACTGTCATCAGGGCCGGCAACAGCTCCAGCTACTGTGCTACTTCTGCGAGTCGCTTGAACACTCAAAGTAGTGCGGGATGGTGCGATCTAGATCCAAATCCTCGCGTCATCACTCAAGCGCCGTTGAAGGAGAAGGAGAAGGATGGCCTTGGTCAAGGCGACCTTAGACCTCGATCAATTTAGTGTTGACAAGGCAAGAAGCCATCACTGTCCGATGAATGAAAAAGGACAGCGCTCTGGCTGCTCAAAAATTGTGCTTCCAGCCTTAAAGGGAAAGAAAGTCGGTGTCTGGACAGAGATCGACCACCCAACATTGTCTTCGAGACTCGTACGCTTTCCTCTCATCACCCCTTCCCTTCACCTACGTTACAAACCTGAGAACATCTTCTACTACTATAACGACCCCGACAGTGAGATTGTCATCGACTTTGAAATGTGAATCCCCTATCCTTTTTACTCTTTGTTCATCTTTCCACAGAGCAAAACTCCTCCATTCTCCCGACAAGCAACTCACCTTTCTCGCTGGCTCTTTGCGGCTACGTTGTCCCCAAAATCATTAAAAACACCGGCAACGAAAAGCCTGTGGACATCCGGTGGACAAGTATGATCGCTTCCGCATGCATACACACGCGGAACACAAGCTCATTATTCTCTCTGTGCCCTATCATCATCAGTTCTACTGTGTGGCTATCCCCCTTCTCGTGCCGACAACACCACTGCCCTTGCCCAGCAAAAAACTGATCCCAAAATTGAATTTCAGAGCCCGTACCGGAATTCCATTTCTGATCAAGCAAGCCCTCGATCTACTCCATCGTCTCATCCGGAGTTTTTATGTGACTCTTAACTTTACCACCACCACCGACACGCCATTCCACGTCAATCCCTCCCCCAACCTCAGCTAAGACTGGAGTCCCAGATCAAAGCGGCACAACACCTTGACCGGTATCAGGGCCGCCACCAGGTTTAGCTACTTTTATACTGCTTCTGTAAGCCTGTCGAACACGCAAAGGACGGAATGATCTAGATCCGAGTCCACGTGTCGTCTTTCAAGCGCTGTCGAAGGAGGAGAAGGATAACATTTGTCAAGGCAATGCTATGCCTGGTTCCTTTGAAATTGCTCATTAAAAACCGTCGCTTGCTTGCACGGATCTAGTCGGGAAAGATCTAGATGATTTGCTTCTTCATGTAAAGTAGAAAATCGTATCACACTTTTGAAAATTCAATAAAAAATCAAAGGGAGCACTGGGATATAAAAATATCTATCAATGAATAATGTGTCGTGTCACGCCCATACACCATTGTTCTCAAGAACTGACACGTCCAGCCCATGCTGTCATGATTCAATTCAAGTCATCCTCTCTCTCTTTCTCTTAACCCTATGACAGCACGGCCTAACTATCTTTCCAGAATCGCACATGAGGAAGCCAACTATTCGGCAGTATAGAAAAAGGCAGGTCAAACAGAAACATACAAGATCAAAATTGAACTAACAAAGTTCAAACACCGGATCAAGCATCACTATTTTACCCGATCAAAGCCCATCTATTCTTAAAATCAGGGCAGCTGGCTCTCTTTGAAGGAAGACCTCGAGCTCTCTGGGTCAACGACAATTCTCAGCCGCTGTAACTTCCATTGCTTGCAATGGTACCTTCCCCAAAGTAAGATTATGACGGTTCAGAGGAGACATTCTTAGACGAAGGTGGATTGACCTTTTTTATTCAAAAAATAGATGTTTAAGCTCTTGGTCATGAAGCAGAAGAATAGATGATTGCTGCACAGGAGCAATATTGGGAGTCTCAAAGAATATTTTGTAACTTACACTCTCCTGTTTGTCACAGAATTTCAACAACTCCAAACGTTATCGTGATCCCAATTATCTTTCAAGAAAGTTGACGTTTTTATCAGGCTTTCTTATCCCTATCAATGGTTTTTTTATTTTTAAACCCATGGCTGCTCCACAAAGACCACGATAACTGAGACACAATATACAGGGTCCCTGAATCGTTGATGGCGTCTAAACTTCCCTTATATCGGTCAAAGGCGCTGTGCCAGTTTGCTTTAGGACTCCCATCTTGTCTGTGGTGAGTCAGTGGTGTTGGTGGTAAGCCAAAAGTTGCATAAAACCTCCTGGGTGGTGGAACGATGGAGCGGATCGAGGGCGGCGAGGCATCAGACAAAGTATTTGACTTCACTGGATATGGAGTTGCAGTACGGACTCCGAAATTCGATTTTGGGGTCAGCATTTTTCTGGGCGAGGGTGGTGATGTTATTGGCACGAAAATGAAAATAGCTGCAGAGGATGATGGTTGTCCAGAGAGTGTGTGTGTAATAAGCTTTTGTTTCGCGTATGTATGCGTGTAGAAGTTGCTTGTCGGGGGAACGGATGAGTTTTTCTCTGTGAAAAAATGAGCAAGAGGATCAAGGGTGGGAAATGGACTTGCATGCCAAAGTCGACGATGACAATGTCTGTCGAGGTCATTGGTAGAGGATATTCTCGGATTCGTCAAGTAGGTGAAGGGAAGAGGGTGAGAGAGGAAAGTGTACTTGAGGATGATGCCGTGGCGGTGGAAATAGTCCATAGAATCGAGGACAGATAACGGTGACGGCGTCGTGCTCGGCAAATGAAAACAAAGTCAAAGAGTTCTGCCGGTGGCTGGCTCAAGGAGAAGCAGTATTTTCTGCGAGACTCGAAGCCTTGAGAGACAGTGATCGAGACCGGTGAGGATCTCTGTTAGACGCTTGCTTCGTCTCTCTTTGGGCATAACTTAGTGTTGACAAGGAAAAAATCCACCACAGTTCTATCAGGGTGGAAACAGGATAGCACTCTGGCTGCTGAAAAATCGATTGAGCTCTGAGGCCGGCGAAGTGGTGAGAAATAAGAAGTGCCTCATGTTCTGGTGGCTGTGCTGTGGAAATCAAGCGTGGGTAGACACTGCAAGGAGAAGCCTGAAGATTTGTCATCAGGATTTAAAAAAGTGGAAATCTCACTGGATATCAAAGATGTGAGTCATCAGTCATCTTGCTTCTTGAAGACAATAGTCATGACCATTACGCCGCCAATTATCCACCGACTAACATAGAACCAAGATCTCGAATAGCACTTTGTTCAAAACTTGTTTGTTACCAACTGTCAATTGAATGGAAAATCCTGGATGTGAGCCACAGCCGAGTTCCTTTAATTATCATAATTGTCCACAAACCATAGTCAATGGCATCGTGCTCGGTAAACAAGGACAAATTCAAAGAGCTCAAGTTCAGAGGAGGGGCAGTATTTCGCTGGAGACTTGAGAGACAGATGATGATGTTGGTATTGGAGACGAGGCATACGAGATGACTAATCGATGATATAAATATCTACATTCCTTACCATCAAAATGGGGAGATCAGACAAAGTGCACGACATAATCCTGGATGACAGTGACTCGAGGTAGTGTCTGTCAGATCGGGTGTTTGAATTCCGTTGATCCTGCATTTTGGTTTCCTTGCCTGCCAGCCAGTCCATGCGCCTGTCATAAGGTCAAAACAGAGAGAGGCAATGCCTCGGATTGAATCACAGCAAGACTGGTATGATTAGCTGGACCATTTCCGTTCTCGAGGACAACATGACATAGCAACTTATTTTTTATTAATGGGTATTTTTATATTCCAGCCACCCTCCAGTAATTGAATTTTTCAAAGTGCGATATAACAATGACTATATATTGTACTTTACATGAACAAGCGTCATTTAGATTTTCGCCGACTACCTCTGTCCAAGGGAGCGACGGTTCTCGATCAGCAGGTTCACAAAAACCAGGCAAAGTATCGCCTTGACCAAGATCCTCCTCTTCCTCCTTCAACGACACTTGAGCGACGACGCCTAAGCTCGGATCCACATCATCCCACCGCTACTTTGCGTGCTTGACCGACTCGCAGCAGCAGCAAAGTACCTAATCATGTTAGCGGCCTGATACAAGTCAAGGCCCTATGCCATTTTTCTCTAGAATTTTTGTCTGAGGGTGAGGGACAGGGAGGGATGGCGCATCGATGGTGGTAGTGAGGGGCCAAGGCCAGCGTAAAGCGTCGAGGGCATTGGGACAATGGGTGGGTGGCGCAGACGTCATATAAAAGACTTGTTCCAGCACGGGCTCTGAAATTAAATTTTGGCGTCGACATCTTGGTATAGTGGAGTTGTCAGCACAAAAAGGGAGATAGCTGCAGATGCGAACATAAGCGATCACGGCTGTGCAGAGAGAGAGTAATGAGCTTGTATTTCGTTTAGTGTATGCGTGTGGAAGCAATCATACATGTGCACCAGATTTCCGTGGTCGGTATTCTTTTTTACGACTCCGGGGGAAACATGGCCAAAAAGAGTTGGCAAGAGAGGTGAGTTACTTGTTGGGAGAATGCAGCATTCTTTTCTTTGTGAGAAGATGAGCAAACAGGGTGAGTGGAAATGGAAAGTTGACGATGAGGACGTCACTGTTGGGGTCATTGGAGCAATGGGGGATGTTCTCGTCTCTGTCAAGTAGGTGAATGGAGGAGGGGTGAGAGGGGAAAGCAAACGTACCTGGAGTCTCTGGACAATTTTGTGGTAGTGAAGGCAGTTGACGGCATCGAGAACAGAGCGGATGACGGTGATGGCGTCGTGCTCGGTAGACTTGGCCTTTGCGAGGATGTGGTCAAAAAGCTCTCCGCTGGTGGCAAGCCCAAAAGAGAGGTAGTATTTTGTGCTAGACTCGAAGCCTTGAAAGACAGACGATGTTGGTCGACTCTGTCCAGACGCTGACTTTGTTTCCTTTTAAGGCCGAAGTTACAACTTAGTATTGACACTGTCCTATCAATGCATAAGGGGCTTGTGAGCAGACTGGCTGCTGAAACATCGACTGAGGTCTGAGGCCCAGAACAGTCGTGAGAAAAATCCGCTGACAAAGTGACTCACATCACAGTGGCTGTGTTATGCAAAAGAAGGCGTACACATATGTTTCAAGGAGAAGGTGTCATCGGGATTGGAGGCTCCACTGAATGTCAAAGATGTGATTCATCAGATATCTTGCTTCTCGAAGACAACAGTGATGAACATTAGACTGACAAGTGTTGGAAGGACTAGTGCTCTCGGCATGACGTACGACCATTGGCTATGACAACTTTTCTTCTCTTTCTTTCTCGTGACTATAATCTGAAACATGACTCCGTATAATTAGATCGCTCTCCTTACTCTCAGTCGTTTACCACATCGGTCAATGTCTGAACCTACTCATTTTAGTACCAAGTATCCACTGATTGGCATAGAACTGACATACCAAATAGCATTTTCTGAAGCTCGAGACATTGCAAAACCTGTCTGTTAGCACCAGCCGTCAATTGTATGGCAGAGCCTCGAGAGTAATGCGAGCCACAGCCAAGTGTCTTCAGTTATCATATTTTCCTATCATCCATCATCAAAGTTGAGATGCTGGAATGGCTCATCAGTTTCCGCTAACATCAAGCTTCATCGAAGCTATGATCCATCATACTAGGCTGAATGTTTGACCTTGATCAGATTTTATGGTCTGCGCGCAACCGAATAGAATATTTGTCTAATAACACCAGTTGATATATAGTTGAACCACGGTCATCGAGTTTCGTACAAAATACCGCCCTCCTGCATATTACACTCAAATGGCTGACCAGTACGGACTAACACCACAAGATTACGCTGATAACCTGACGAGCCTATCAAATTCACGTTACGGCCAAGGTGTGCTGTTGTTCATTGTATTCTTTCTGAAGCAACAGCTGAAGCCCACTCAAGTCATTATTGCTACACTGCTAGTATATGATTTTATCGATCACATTCCTCAACAGGTGAGACTTTCCATTTGTAAATAATCATTCCACATTCTTCTCTCCTAGATTCAGCACCTCCACAGGCATGTTTCTCATTCAATGGCCAACTATTGCCACTGACATATGAAATCTCAGGAGGAAGTGGTCAAAATTGCATGTGATCTATTTTTCTGTCCTGATAATTAACTGGGCAAACATCATGTAAGTGCGACTCTCTTACTTTATTGAATAAGACAACTGATCCAAATTTTTAGAATGCGTTTATACAGTGCGAGAAAATTATCTGACATAAATCAAATGCATATTGATGACAACTTTACCAGCTGACAATGAAGCCTGGGCATCGAAATCAGTCAGTCATTAGTTCGATATCAGTTTTTATATCTTCATTAATCGGGATGTTTTAGTGGTATGGGTCAAATGTATTTGTTGCTTGTTCTGACCTATCCCTTTGCTAGGTGCACATTTGAATATTCCCTAGTTGACAAGTGAGTTTCGTCATGACTCTTAATGATTAGAGTAGCTGATGTCAATAGCTTCTTCACAATGTTGAATACACTGGTAGTAAAAATTCTACTAGTCCTGCGCCTTCGCGCAATTTGGAACAAGGATTTAATTGGTAAGAGGGCTAGAAGGATGTGCCAATGGACTCATTATATTGATTTTCTTTTGATTTCTAGTCACACTAATTCTATATTTCATGACGGCAGGTATGTTTTGTACAATTTGATTTCTGATTGATAGAGATGACTGATGGTTGGAATTAGCTGAGGTCCTGGTAGGCTTTGAAGAGAGTACAATGCTCAATCTACCAACTGATCATATTTTTCAGTCTGCGATGTCTGTGATGATATTTTCCGTATATCTCGAATCAGTTTCTGGAGAGCCACTACCCCTCCATGGTTGCTGGATGAATCCAACGCATCTTGCGAATATGCAATACAGTATATTTGCTGCCTTTGAGTATGTGTTCTAACATATTTTCCTTTGCTGACTTGCTCATCTATTCTCACAAAAAAAGAACTGTTAGGGCAACAACAACAGCAATTGAAGTCCTCTTGACATTTATCAGGTTTACCATGACATACAAAACACAACAGGCTTTTGGTGATGGAATACGTGGCTGTATTTCTCACATGCAAACATCAACTCGATTATTGTATGTATTTTACCGCGATGGAACGTTGTTATTCATACCGTGAGTTGAAAACTAGATATAATTGATCTAACTGATGGCCTATCTATCCAGTCTCTTTAGTAAGCCTAGAACATGAAACAAGTGGACTAGAACTCATCCTTTTCGAAGTCTTCTTTTGCCTGGAAGCCATTGCTTACTTCCTAGAATTACCTGCTGTCATTACGGGTATCCTATCTTAGTATGTTGTTATTGTTGCTAGTCTTCCCCTTACTGACCCTAATTATTAGCACTCAATACTTCATTTATCCCTTTATTGTAAGCCAAAATCTTTCATCCTTGTATATCATCACTGCTGATTTGTGTGCTGCTCAGGTGTCACGGTTGATACTCAATTTACTCGAAGCAAATTGTCCTTTGGACAAAAGCATAGATTCCAGCACAATGGAGACACTCAGGTTCCGTCATTCAGAGTCCACTAGGGATACTGAAGCAGATATTTCGCGAGATGATAAAAGAGCTATCTCCATAGGCGAAGGAATAAATGAGGAGGCAAGATGATGGATAGAAGAATAGAAGATTCGAGGGTTGCATATCTGCGTAGATGATGTTCGATGTTTATTGTGTACTAACCGTTGCTTTGTATGTACGTTTTCCACCACATAAATTGTGATGAATTGAGCGAGAGTTGATATCATCAAAACAGGGAGATCAGACAAAGTGCGCACGACATAGTCCCTGGATGACAGTAACTCGAGGTAGTGCCTGTCAGTGACGCTTCGGATGTTGGAATTTGATTAGTACCCTGTTCAATTCGGATCTGGTACGTTTCCGTTAATCCTGCCTTAAAATATACCACCGAATAATTGGCTTCCTTGTGTGCGATTTTGTAAAGAGTCACTCTGTACCCGTCATAAAGTCAACACAGAGAGAGGCAATGACTTGGGTTGAATCGCGGCAAAACTGGACCATCTCAGTTCTCGAGGACAATAGCGATAAGCACGACACAGCACATTGTTATTAATTGATACACATTGTTATTGATCGATGGACATTTTCATACCGCACTCACCCTCCAATAACTCCTCCCTCTGATTTTGCTTCTAATTGAACATTTTCAAAAGTCCAAGTATGACATAACAATAACGATATAATCTACTTTACATGCAGAAGCGTCAGAAAATCATTTATATTTTTGCCGACTACCTCTGTCCAAGGGAACGACGGTTCTCGATGGGCAGGTTCAAAAGACCCAGGCATAATATCATCTTGACCAACATCCTCCCCCTCCCCCTCCTCCTCCTTCTCCTCCTTCTCCGTCCCCTTCTTCGACGGCACCTGAACGACGACGCCTGGACTCGGATCCTTCCCCTCCTCCTCGTCATCCTCCTCCAACACTTGAGTAACAGGTGATTTCGGATCTACTACATCATCCCACCCCCCACTACTTTGCGTGCTCGACCGACTCGCAGCAGCAGCAGCAGCAAAGTAGCTAAATCTGTTCGCGGCCCTGATACCAGTCAAAGCGCTATGCCACTTTGCCCTAGGACTCCAATTTTGTTTAAGTGTGGGAGAAAGATCGGTATGGGATGGCGTATCGGTGGTGATGAGAATAGGGGTAAGCCAAGGATCGTGTAAAGCCTCCTGAGCGGTAGGACGATGGAGCGGGTCGACAGTGGCGAGACGGCGGATGAAAGATTTGGCTTGTTCAGAAACCGGGTTCCAGTACGGACTTTGAAATTCAATTTTGGGATCGGCGGTTTGTTGGGCGAGGGCGGTGGTGTTGTCAGCACGGAAAGGGGGGTAACCGCAGAGTAGGACGTAGGTGATGATGGCTGTGCAAAGAGATGATGAGCCTAATTCGCTTGCGTGGGCGTATAGAAGCAAGGGTACCTGTGGACCAGATATCGACGGGTTTTCCGTGGCCGGTGTTTTTGATGACTTCAGGAGCGACGTACCCGAAAGAACCGGCGAGAGAGGTGAGTTGTTCGTCGGGGGAGTGGAGGAGTTTGGCTCTGTACAAAAGATCAAGGAACATAGGGGTGGGAAATGGATGGGAGACTCACATGCCAAAGTCGACGATGACGATGTCACTGTCGGGGTCTTTGGAGCGGTAAAGGATGTTTTCGGGTCTGCGATGTGGGTGAAAAGACAGAGAGAGAGAGTGGAAATTGAGCGTACTTGAGGTCTCGGTGGACGATGCCGTGACGGTGGAGGTAGTCGACGGCATCGAGAATAGAGCGGATAACAGTAACAGCGTCGTGCTCGGTAAACTTGCCCTTTGCGAGGACTCGATCAAACAGCTCTCCACCGGTGGCAAGTTCAAAGGAGAGATAGTATTTTGTGCGAGACTCAAAGCCCTCGTAAAACTTGACCTGGGACTGGGTTAGGACGAGCTGTATTTGCAAAGAGAAAGACAGACGATGTTGGGGTGATCAAGGCCGGTGAGAAGGTCGATCTCTGTCCAGACACTGGCCTCGTTTCCCTTTACGTTTTTCTTCTTGATGACTTTGAGGGCGACATGACGGGGTGGATGGACGAGCCAGATGGCGTCCTGGTAGAGAGTGAGAGAGACTAGGTAATTTTGAAAAGACACACCCAGACGGTGGCATAGGAGCCCTTTCCAAGGGTTGCCAGTCGTTTGTAGTCTTTTTTCTTGTTCTGGTGGGGACGCAAGAACATGTGTGGTCGTATTTGGCAATAGCTTGTCTTGGACGTGGATGTATGGTCGTGTTTGGCATGAGCTCGTCTCCGTCGTCCAAGCTCAGTCGTCTGCTGCAGGGAGAAAGCCTGGCAGGTTGGCTCGCCCACACCCTCGCTGCAGGAAAACGCTCTGCCCTCCTCATCCCAGACAACCACCCCATATGGCTCCTCGGCGTCGACCACAGCGACCACCCTGATTTCTTCTACCTTGACTTTGTCTCCCGCATCTGGCTCACCTACCGCTCCCACCTTGCCCACCCCATCACCGCCGACAACCATCGTCGCTGGCAATGGTCCTCCCACAAGTCCTGGTCCTCTGATGCTGGCTGGGGCTGCATGCTGCGCACCGGCCAGTCTCTCCTCGCCAATGCCCTCATCCACGCCAGACTCTCTCGAGGTCATTCTCTCTGTTGTCTCTCACGCACTCGCTTACTCTCCCTCTAGACTGGCGCAGACCCCAGGCACCTCTGCTTTCCCCCGACTACGCTACCTATGTCCAGATCCTCACCTGGTTCTTCGACTCTCCCCTCGCCCCTTTTTCTGTCCACAGAATGGCTCTCGCGGGCAAACACCTCGGTACCCCTGTCGGCCACTGGTTCGGGCCTAGTGTCGCTGCAGGTGCCCTCCAGTATGTTCTTTTCTCTTCTCAATCGCCCTCTCATCTCTCTCTCCCTTTAGGCGTCTCGTCCACGCCTTTCCCCAGGCTGCCCTTGGCATCGCCCTTGCAAAGGACAGCATCCTCTGCCAGTCTGACGTCTTTCTCGCCTCCCACGCTCATCCACCTCACCACCCCCCTACCACCTGGGGCGACAGACCCGTCCTGCTTCTCATCGGCCTACGCTTGGGCATCGACGGCGTCAATCCCATCTACTACGAAACCATCAAGGTCTGTTCCATCTCCACCTCCATCCCTCCTCCTCTCTCTCACCCACCATCCAGTTTCTTTTCACGTTTCCCCAATGCATAGGCATAGCTGGAGGCCGTCCCTCCAGCTCTTACTACTTTGTCGGTTCACAGGCCGACAATCTCTTCTATCTCGATCCCCACCATCCACGACCCGCCATTCCCCTCCGATCTCCTCCTCCTTCAGACGCGTCCCCCGTTCATCAACATCCTTCCCTGTCTCCTACACAGCACCACTTTGTCACCGCCTACTCGGATCTGGAGCTCAAGACCTACCATTGTGACAAGGTCAGAAAGATGCCTTTGCGTGGTTTAGACCCTAGCATGTTACTGGGTTTCTTGTGCAACAACCGGCAGGAATGGGATGATCTAAGAAGTCGTGTTGAAGACGTCGGTCCTCCCCTCTCTTTCTCTCTTTCTTACTGACTCTTGTTTCTTTAAGCTTCCCAAGAGCATCTTTACGATTCAGAACGAATACCCCAATTGGGCTCAAGATGACGATGAGAGCATGATGGGTCTTGAATCTGTATCTGACCCTGAGGAACAAGAACAAGAACATGAGGAGAGCGAGAGTGATATCGAACAAGGCTGGGTTGATTCTCATGTAGAGGACAAGGGCTCGGATACGCCTCTTGCTGGATCGACCGTTGTCGTTGGTGGCGAATCATTGAGCAACGATAAGACGGAGAAGAAGAAGAAGAAGGGGAGGAAGGAGAAGAAGGAGAAGAAAAGAGACGAGGTGGTGGTTCCTTCTTCCTCTGGTTCCTCGTGTTCATCAGCGCAGCCCATGTTTTGTTCACTGTCCTCTTCCTCGTCATCCTCATCATCTTCGTCGTCGTCTTGTCTACAGCAAGGAGGAGGAAGAGGAGAAGGAGAAGAAGGAGAGGGTGAGAGTGATTATCAGTTTCCTTTTCCTGGATCTTCAACACCAGGAACGACGACGATGTGTGAAGAAGAAGAGGGGGATGAGGGATGGGAGGATGGGCAGACGACACTACCGAGAGGGAGGTATGAAAGTATGAGTGCAGGCACAGGTGCGAGTGTGAGTGGGGGAGGGAGAAGGATGTTTATGGGGAAAGCGAGGGATGGAGGGAGGACGAGAAGTGGAGGTGTGAAAGGTATAGGTATTTTTTTGAAAGAGGGTTGAGAGAGTGTGTGTGTTGTTGTGGATTTTTTTTTCTTTTTGTTTGATATATGTGTTTTTTTGTGTTTGTGTGTTTTGTTTTTTTATGTGATGTGATGTGATGTGATGTGTGTTGTGATGTGATGTGTGTTGTGATGTGATGTGTGTTGTGATGTGATGTGTGTTGTGATGTGATGTGTATATAGAGGTTTGGTTGGGGTGGGGTGGTTGGAGATACCCTTGTTTTAGTAAAGATAAATGTGTGAAATAGTTTTTTCTTTTTGGGTTTTGGGGGGTTAGGTGAGGGTGAGAGTGTGATAAGGAATGAACACTGTTTTTTGATATCAACAATTGATGGAGATATAAATAAATCCAGTATTAGCCTCCAGTTGTATGTAAATCAAAAGAATGAGTGATGAAAATGAGAGAGAGAGAGAGGATGAGATGTTTTGGTGTTTTGGTGTGTTGAGTGTTGATCTTTAGGGATGTGCTTGAAAGTGCACATTTGTGATTAATGGCGATTAATTTGAGGTTGAGAGTAATTTCCCTCAGTCCTACTGTTATGGTTATGTTACAATATTATGTAATGTTTTGATATATGTCATTAATTAATAAGTAATTTCCCTAACCTCTACCCAATCATGACACTCATAAGTCATGCCTATTGCATAAACTGCCCTTATCTGCCTCCTGTTATCAATGGACAGTGAATGTTCTCAGTGATCACCCTAGATGGATGTTCAAGAAGAACTCGATGGAGTTCTTCATTGAATTGAGCTACTACTTATACTACTTTACAGTGGCTGTACTGATACTAGTCCACAATCACATGTTCCTCCAGAATGTTCTATGACCTCGTGACCTTGTCACATGACTTGGCTTCTTAAGTTCCCCTGCTATTTATATCTCAACCCCATTGTACACTTTGAGGTTTTGGACTGAATGCATGGGAGACTTTTTCCTGCTTGGGGCTCTCATAACACCTCCTATCAGTGTTGATGGCTGGGAATGCTAGATCTAGTGTGGTGTCTACACTGCAAAGATTCGTCTGCCTTAGGTACAACAAGCAATGGAGTGAGTGCATAGAATCATGAGGCATTGAGTGCAATATTCTCCCTTCCTTTTTTTCATTCTGTATGGACTAGACAACCCTGGAACCGTTCTGGTATTTGCACTTTTGATTCAACATGTAAAGTAGACTATATCATTATAATCATATCGCATTTTGAGATCAATTACTGGACGGTGATTGTGGTATGAAAGTGTCCATTTATGAAAAAGAATATGCCATGTCATGTTGTTCTCGAGAACGGAGATGTCCAGCTACTTGCCGCAATTCAATCCAAGCCGTTGTCTCTCTCTTCCTTATGACGGGTATGGACTCAAGGCACGCATGGAAACCAATTATTCCGTGGTATATTTTAAGGTAGGATCAAATGAGGTCCAAATTGAACAGGGGTACTAATCAAATTCAAACACCCGATTAAGCGTCACTGACAGGCACTACCTCGAGTCACTGTCATCCAGGACTATGTCGTTCACTTGGTCTGATCTCCCTGTTGTGATGATATCAACTCATCACAACCCAGGTGGTGGAAAACGTACATACAAAACAATGGTTAGTACGCAATATATATCGAACATCATCTTGCCTCTTCGTGTATTTCTTCATCCATGGAGATAGCTCCTCTATCGTCTCGCAAAATATCTCCTTCAGTGTCGCTATTGGACTCTGAATGACAGAACCTGAGGGATTCCAGTGTGCTGGAATCTATACTTTCGTCCAAAGGACAATTTGCTTCGAGCAAGTTGAGTATCAACCGTGACACCTGAGCAACACACAAATCAGCAGTGATGATAAAGATATGGGAAGAATAATTTTTTTTCACAATGAAGGGGTAAATGAAGTATGAAGGGCTAATAATTAGGGTCAGTAGGGGAAGAATAGCAAAAATAACAACATACTAGGATAGGATATTACGAATAAAATTAGATGAATCTCGGAAAAATGTGGCTTGCAGGCACGAGAAGACTTTGAAAAGGATGAGTTCCGGCCCACTCGTTTTATAGTCTAGGCTTACCCAAGAGACTGAACAGACAGGCCATCAGTTAGATTAACAATTTCTATTTTTCAACTCACGGTATGAATAACAACGTTCCATCGCGGTAAAATACATACAACAAACGAGTCGACGTTTGCATGTGAGAAATATGGCCGCGTATCCCATCACCAAAAACCATTTGATTTTTGTATGTCATGGTGAACCTGATAAATGTCAAGAGGACCTCGATTGCTGTTGTTGTCGCCCTGATAATGCTTTTTTTTGTGAGAATAAATGTGCAAGTCAGCAAAGCAAATACATACGCAAAACCACTACCAAGACTGTTGTATATACTCAGAATATGCGTTATATTCAGCCAGCAACCATGAAGAGGCAGTAGCGCTCCAGAAAATGATTCGAGATATACGTCAAGTATTATTACAGACATCGCAGTCTGAAAAATACGATCAGTTGGTGGATTAAGCATCATATACTCTTTAACGCCTACCAGGACCTCAGCTAATTCTGACCATCAGTCATCTCTATCAATCAGAAATCAAATTGTACAAAACATACCTGCTGTGATGAAGTATAGAATGAGTGTGACTAGAATCAAAAATAATTTATATAACGAGTCCATTGGCAAATATTTCTAGCTCTCTCACCAATGAAATCCTTGTTCCAAATCGCTCGAAGGCGCAAAACCAGTAGAATTTTCACTACCAATGTATTCAACGCTTTGAACAAGCTTTTGACATCAGCTAGTCTAGTCCTTAGAGCCACGATAAAACTCACTTGAGAGCTAGTGAATAACCAAATATGCACCTAGCAAAGGGGTAGGTCAGACAAAGCAGCAAGTAAATCAGACTTATACCACTAAGACATATTAGTCAATGAAGATATCAATGAATTAAGAGTAATGTCTTACTGATCTCGATGCAAAGGCTTTGTTTTCAGCTGGTGGAGTCCCTATCAATATGGACTTGATTTATGTCAGATAATTTCCTCGTACTATATGAACGCATTCTGGAAATTTGGATCAGTTGTCTCGTTTTATTAAGTAAAGGATCCACACTTGCATGATACCTGCCCAATTAATTATAAGGATAGAAAAATAGATGACGTGGAGTCTTGACCACTTCCTCCTGAGTTTCCATATGTCAGTGGCATTAGTCGGCCATGGAATGTGAAACATGCCTATGGAGGTACTGAACCTAGGAGAGAAAAGATATGTGGAATCATCGTTTACAACTGAAAAGACTCACTTGTTGAGGAATGTGATAAATAAAATCATATAGCATCAGCGTGGCAATAATGACTTGAAAAGGCTTTAGCTGTTGCTTCGAGAGCGATAGAATGAAAAACAGCATACTTTGACTGTAACGTTCATTTGACAGTCTCTTCAAGTCAAGGGCGTAATCTTCTGGTGTTAGTCTGTACTGATCGGCCATTTGAGTTGGATATGCAGGAGGGAGGTTGGGCAAAACTTGATGAAAATAGTTCAATTATATATCAACTGGTGTCAGATGTATTCTATCCAGTTGCGCGCAGACCAAAAGATCTGGTCAGGACCAAACATCTGATATTGCCAGTGGAGTATCATGGATCAGTACATTGCAGCCATGATGAAACTTGGTCTCAGTGGAGACTGATGAACCGTTCCAGCCTCTCAACTTTCACGATGGATGGTGGAAAATTATGATAACTGAAGGAGCTCTGTTGTGGCTCATATCATCCTCCAGGCTTTGCAATTCATTTAACAGCTGGTAACAAACAGGCTCTGCAAAGCCTCATGCTGCAGAAAACGTTATTTGGGATATGGGTTCTATGTCAATCAGTGGATACTTAGCAGTGTAAGATTCATCGCTATGGTCTTTGACGTCTGATCAATCACATCTTTGATATCCAGTGAAGCCTCTACTTCTTTTTTTACTTCCCGATAACACATTTTCCTCTCACCCCCTCTGCCCACGCTCCCACCCCTGATTCGCATAACACAGCCACCACAATATGGGTGATTTTTTCTCCGCACTTCTCTGGGCCTCAGACCTCAAGTGATTTTGCAGCAGCCAGACTGTTCTTAAACTCGAGCTCGACGAAGAGCTGTCCG
This sequence comes from Leucocoprinus sp. KB1807203, assembly GCA_019327925.1. Classification (NCBI taxonomy): domain Eukaryota; kingdom Fungi; phylum Basidiomycota; class Agaricomycetes; order Agaricales; family Agaricaceae; genus Leucocoprinus; species Leucocoprinus sp. KB1807203. Next base: position 21,053 of record JAHTMQ010000128.1, read on the forward strand.
TGTGTTGAAAGACGATCTATGAGGGAGCGTACAAATGGATAGTGAATACAAACAAATTACACTACTTGTATACCTGTATCTTCATCATGTAACATAACTACCAATATCAAAATAAAATTGACCTCATCATGTGCATTGTGTAGGCTGGCATGAGATTCAAAAACCAACACCACCGAAGAACGAGGAGGATCTTGGTCAAGACGATATTATACCTGGTTTTTTTGAACCTGCTCATCGAGAGCCGTCACTCCCTTGGACAGAGGTAGTCGGCAAAAATATAAATGATTTTCTGACGCTTTTGCATGTAAAGTAGATTATATCGTTATTGTTATATCGCACTTTGAAAGATTCAATTATTGAAGACTGGGATATGCAAATATCCATTAATGAAAAAGAATGTGCCATATTTTTCTCGTCGCTATCGTCCTTGAGAACTGAGATGATCTAGCCGATCACATCAGTCTTGCTGTGATTCAACCCAAGTCATTTCCTCTCTCTTTTTTGACCTTATGACGGGTGTAGACTGACTCTTTCCAGAATCGCACCCGAGGAAACCAACTCTTCGGCGGTATATTTTCAAACAGGATTAACGGAAATATACGAGATCCGAATTGAACAGGGGTACTAATCATTCAAACACCCGATTAAGCGTCACCGATAGACACTACCTCGCTCGTCATAGTTTGTATGCTGTCATATTGTCATCTCGTTTGTATCTTTTCAATTCGAGATACAGTCTGGAGAGAGCACATGTTTGTAGTGCGAAGACCAGCAAGAGGATTTCTCGGTGTCCTCATCATATTATCGATGTTAGTGGTCGGTCCAGCTATTTCTGCTAATTCAATTAACTTTGTTCTCTAAACGTCGATGGAACGAAGTCATAGGCTTCCCCACCGTATTTACATAGGTGATGTCTCTTTCCAATTCCCAGAAGGATAAAGAAAAATAGAATGACAATTATGTTGCCCATGAAATTTCTCTTTCGATAATATTTTGACTGGTCTCGAAGCTGATCCCTATACAAGGTGTGTCATCTATGAGACATATTGTGGTTGGAATTGGTTGGCGTTTTTATCAGGGTTTCCTTAATCAAACCCATGCTTTGTTCCACACTTGATCCATCATTGATTTAGTCTCATTTTCTGTCTGCGCAGATGTCATATACATATAGGTATTTAAATCCTTCCCTGAGTAGATACACCTTAGTCGCCTACACTACAATGATGTCTGAGGTGAGTAGAGTACTGTTACACCATGCAGATATCAATGACTGCTTACTCATGTACCCAGTATCTCACTGAATTTTACTTTACCATAGCTCCTAACTGGCCAACACTATTATCAGTCAAAATTGTGCTTGGTACCACATCCCTGAGGATGCTGTCTCACTAGATCGAGACGGATGATCTTGACTGTTTTAATGCCCAATTTTGAATTCATATATGTCCACCAAAGGACTGAGTACTCTCAGTTTCGGTCGCTATTATTTGAGATGCAGAAATCAGATGGATATTAACAGATGAATAGTGATGAACGTCGATAGGATAGGATTATGACTAGGCTTTATGGCAGCTTAGGTGTAAGATCAACTGCAATTTAAATCCGACTTCCAAAAGCTTGCCGTTAGACATTTCCTTTGTAAATGGGTGGCAAACCGACTGACCTTCGGAAGAGGCGGTGGGTCCTTCAGGTATGCCTCCCTGCCAAGACACTCAGCAACAGAAACAAGTCGATACCCACCATCTTTAAGCGTCTTTATGGCGGCTGGTAGAACCTCTCTCCTGTAAAAACATGAGCAAAATCACAAATATTCCAAATGATTGCGTACACGGTGGTTTCTAGAGAATTTCAAAATGTCATTATATGCGTTAGAGCGAATGAGTCACAACATACCGTGAGTTTCGTGGTTTAGTGATAATATAGGCAGCTTTTGGTCAACGGCTTGCTCATAATGAGATTGAGATTCACTGGGTGGTGCTCCAACAGAATCGCCTGAGCTAGAAAGTTTAAATTGAAGATTAGTCCTGGCTGTGCATAGGATATTTAAGGCATACTCCAAGTTCCACAAAACGACATCTTGACCAATCTGAGCGGCTGCATCCACAGTGGCATCATTATAACTCCCATATGCTGTTTCGATAAAGTTGAGTTCAAGACATCGTCTACAAGACGTCACTCACGTGGGCGCATGAACGCTGGAGTGACCCCAATAATGCTTTGAATGGCTTCTAGATTTCGCAAGCAAAGTAATGAGATTGGGCAACCATATAACCATCAAGACGAAACCTACGAGTGACCGAAGACAATTCGCTCACAACTGATTGACAATAATCAAATTCAAAAATGATCTTCAAGCAGTAAGCTTACCCTCGTCTTGGGACAACGTCGCTAAGTCTTTGTGACTCCAACTATGCGAGGCTATCTGATGTCCGGCATCATATGCAGCCTTGATACGTTCCACATTCGTAGGATCATTGATACAGCCGACTGGTCAAAAGCGAATTGGTTGAAAAAAAACTTCTTATCATTAGTGGGAAGACGAACAGTTTTGCCCATCTAAGCCATATTTTTTCAGCACTCATCTCAGATGTATCAATGACGAGGTACCCACTGACGAAAAATGTACCGATAGCGTCATTCTCTTTCAAGACACGGCTGATTTCGTCCCTGGGAGACAACATTCAATATTCCCCTAATCTAGGCTGGAAAAATACAAAGCTTACGTGTAAAGGTATGGTCCATCATCCTATCGGAAACTTAATAAGGTTTTCTTTTTGGAAATAAAAAAACTCACAAAAGTCAGAGCAGCAGTACCAGGAACCGAACATGATGTGATCACCATACCAGAACTCTTCGATGTATCGCCTCCCACCTTGCGTTCAGGTCCATTTGGCAAGCTGCCATCAACTCTGCCATCACCTTTTTGCGGCCCACCATGAGAAGGCACTGCATCAGTACGCTCGCCTGCCTGAGGTCCTCGCGCATGAAGCCAGTCAATGCTCGCATGATCTCCATCATAGTATGCAGGATTTTCTCTATGAATGGGAATAGCGCTACGAGAAATCGGCTCAAAAGGTATAGCAGTTCCTGAAGCAGTCGTAGCGGCACAAACAAGACCTAGACTTAGTGATCCCAGAGACGCCAGCGATCCCAAGGAATTCATAGCGGGAGGAAGAGAGGAAAGCGAGACTGTGTTAGGTATCATATGTTACGGACTATGGGAAATAGACGGTTGGATGGAGAGAGAAACTTAATTGCTACCACTTAAATCGTTTTTCCCGAGAATTTAGGAGTCGGTTGAAATCGTAATTGGACGTCATTCGATCGCTCCGAAAATAGCACAATCTCGAACTTCTAGGACAGTAATTATAATCAAGGTCTAACAGGTTCGACGACCATAAGTGCATGATAATATATGATTAAATTGAGCAGAAAGGGTGCAAAGGAAACATTACAAGAATTCTCACCTCGAACCCTCATTTTCTCGGATTCCTCAAATCTTTTAATAGATCCCTGATCTGTTGACTCCTCGCACTACCTCTTCCTGCCGTCTTCATGAATACCACAACTTTTCCCTTGTGCCCTGCTCGACCACTTCTCCCAGCCCGATGCAGAAAATCAATTGTATTTCGGGGTTGATCTACAATGAACACGTGCTTCAAATCTGGCGAGAAATCCAATCCTCGAGAGAGCAACGAAGTCGTAACCATCACGTGTGGTGTAATTTGAGGATCCACAGTGAGAATTTTGTGCCTGGTAGGGAGCTCTGACGATGAGCGCATAGGATTTGGATTAATTTGAACAGGTCTCATAAAGCCCTCCAGATGCCTGTTCGACCCTCGCTGCCTCTGCTCGCTTTTGCTGGTCAATGCGACACATTTAATACCTTTCTCTTCCAAATGCATAGCAAGTTCATCGACTTTAGAGCTCATGTTACAGAAGATCAAGATCTTGGATAGAGGGGTCTGAGCTCCGCCTTCTACTAGATTGTATGCTGCAGCATCCGAAGCCCAGATTTCTCGGATACGACGCTCTATATCAGCGAGCTTATTGCTGCCTGTCCAAGGTACCAATTCGGTTTTAAGTGATTTGGGTAAACTATGTACGCGAGGAGAGGCAAGGCGAACCAGAAGGGGATGATATTGATCAAGATAGGTGGCGAGATCTCGGGGGATTGTAGCAGAAGTAAGGATAAAGTTGAAGGGGTAGTTGATTGGTTCAGTAGTGGAAGATAAATTATTAGGGCTGACAGAGGAAGACACCGGGTTAGTTGTGTTGACCTGTATTGGCTTGCCCCGCGCGGTACTGATATCAGCCAAGAGAGTGCGAGTCACCTCTTGAAAATCTTTATCTGGGGGAAGAACAATTCATATAAATTGCAAGATTATGAATATGTGAACGTACCAAATAAGACGTCGGCTTCATCAATGACCACCCATTCCACATTTTCCAGACCCAACGTAGATCCAGCCTTCCACTGACCTATACCGGGCATTTTGTCGCGTCCTCTTCTCAACTTGGGTAAATTGCCTTCCACATCTGGCGTGAGTTCACCTTGTAGACGGTCCCATCCTCGCCCCCTGATTAACTCCATTATCTTGACAGGCGTTCCTATCAGAATGTCGACTGGATACTTGTCCTTCTTAATTTCCAACTCTCCAATATCATCTACACTACCCATCTCATCGTCTACAAGCTCCGACAGCTTCTTGGCCGTCACGGCCGATTTGGTGATACTGGGCACATTTGCTTTGCTAGTGCATAGCACTCGAAGCTTCACACTATGCGTCAGGGCTTTGGCAAACGAAGACAACTGGCGCGCCAGCTCGTGTGTAGGAGCCAAGATGATGGCTCGTGGATTCAGTGGCAGTCTAGAATTAGTTCGCGGGATATAAGTGCCATTTTTTTCATCAAGTTTGAGCTTTTGCAGGAGTGGCAAGAGATATGCCAATGATTTTCCGGAACCCGTTTCAGAGGCAAGAAGAAACTGCTTCCATTCGCTTTTAGATAGGTCTAAATTCGATTCCTCAATAAGCCATTTGATGCTCAACGCCTGGATGGGTGTTGGTTTAGCATCGTCACCGAGCATACTTGACAATGCTGGAAGAAAACTTGAAAGAAGCGGTGGTGACGAAAAAATGGTTGGAGGTACTGGCGTTGACTTAGGCATTGCAGAATTTTCATTTTTTCCCAATGCTGATGAAAAGCTAACAGGCGAAGTTGGATGATGAAATTCCGATCCTTGGTCCTCTTCGATCAACGCCCGAAAGGGGTTCCTACGACCTTCAGGGATCTTTGTTTCTTTCCTTGCCGTGGAGACAGATGATGAATGATCTCTTGGCAAACGTGGGGGACTATTTGACCAAGAGGGCTGGGTTTGGCCCCGACGCTCTGCTCCGAATTGTGGGGGTCGAGGTCGAAACCGTTGTTGATGTTTCTTGAGGATATCAGCATCCTGATGAGGAGCTGCTGCTCTTTCAAATTTGAACTTCGGAGGAGCTCGCTCATATGTTTTCGTCGCAGGACTAAGCTGGAGGTCTTGAGCAAGATGCGATCTAGAACCTGAACGTTATTCTAGGTAGAAGAACTGGGCGAGGAAGTCATGCGCACTTTTCCGCTTCTTGCTGCCTAGATTGATGACTGATACATGTAACCTGGAGTGCAGATAAGAAGCTGTCAGGAGTTGAGACGAGGTCCGACGGGCTGCGGTATACATTTCCACGTCAAGACAAACTTCATTCCACCTGTGTTTTTTACGACACCGAGTCACGTGGATTGCTGATGATGATGCTCGATCACAGTCCACGGTCAAGTACAACGTATTCTGCCCATGACTGCTGCTTTGTGAGACAAAATGTCCATGGTCCATGAATTGTTGATGGTGTAGATTTCTATTCTCAACTACGTGGATATGTCCAGCGCATTATCTCATTTTACCGTCGTCTCGAACAGACATCCAGGATTATGTCGTGCACCTCGTATGATCTCCCCGTTTTGTTGATATCAACTGCCTGGCTCAATTCATTGCAACTCACTAATCATGTGAAAGACAAAACGATGACAAGTATGCCATCTACATCCAACATAATCTACTAGGATGAACAACACCAAATGTTCTATTATTTCTTCACTCAAGGAGGTAGCCCCTCTATCAATTCGCAAAGTATTGGCTTCAGTGTCCTTATCAGATTCTGAATGACAGAACCTGAGGGTTCTCATTGTCATGGAATCTATACTTTCATCCAAAGGACAATTCGTGAATTGAGTATCAACCGCGACAGTTGAGAATGTTGAGGGGACCATGTTTGGGAGCGTCGCAACAACCGCTATGTCCCCTAAACATTTTCTTGATCACCTGCTTACACTTTTTCGGTCTTCCCTAGCTACGAGTACTCCACTGCGTTGGAGTTTTTACATTCTACAACAAATATGTGCATACTTACAATCTGGTATTTAGGTAGTTACTCTGTATCCCTGAGATTCAGTCTTCGTCTCTGGATCTCAGGTGCACATTCTATTCTTCACCTTCTCAATATACTTAGTCTTCGTCTCTGGATCTCAGATCTCAGCTGCATAGCATCTTGAGTGATACACTGTGCTATATATATTCTCCTATAGAGAAACACATGAATCAGCAGTGGTAATAGAGATACAAAGGAGAAGGGTTTCAGCTTACAATAAAGGGATGAATGATGTATTGAGTGCCAATAATCAAGGTCAATGTGGGGAACACTAGCAAAAATAACAACATACTAGCCTAGGGCATGATATATAGAGGGGGTGTCACCTGAATCAGTGAGTCTGATCAAGGATCGACCGATCAATTGGGGTCACCTTCAACGATACAATCTTTTCATTGTTCATTGTTTGAGTATGGTGCCTTGAATTGAACCATATCACAAAGTGGTAAGTGATCCGGTGTATGCATAGGAGTGATTCAGGAGTCCCAGGTGAAATATAAATCTACCCATGAGACCTTTTTAAAAAAAGAAAACTGACTAGTCAAGTTTGATGGTGATACTATGTGCCGCCATGATACAAAAAGCAACAAGTACAAAAGAGCAGCTCTCGAAAAATCCCCCATAATACATAATTCCTATCATATACATAGGGAAACGAGACCAATTGCAAAATAGCAATGCTTACGGTGCTTGGAAGACAGCAAGGTACTATTATTTATCATTTCTCAAGGCTTATCGGGCGGAAGGTCCGCTCCGGGATGACTTCACCCCCCTTTCACCTATTCAGGAACCCTCTCGAACACGTACAAGTACGCCAACTTTTTCAAGACACTCACACTCTCCTCATCAGCTCGCACCACCTTTTCATCATTAAACAACACCCACCCCTCTTCCTTCTTGATATGGGCAACATAGTGTCCTGAATGGACAGACGGCCCTTTATGCGAAATGAAGGCTTTTAGTTGGTATCGAACCGGTACATCTTTCGTTCCAGGATGGATGTTCGCTGAGGTGGCAACGGTGGTAGCAGAAGGGGGAGATTCAAGACCATTATCATCAGGATGGGAGAATAACCACTCCACAGCACGTTCCATATTATTATCCTGATAGATGAATGTATGAAAGTGTGAGCAAAAATTCATGCAGGAAGACAGCATGACGCACAGTTTGCCTTAATGCCTTGTTCGCCTGCATACAAGTGAACCCCATATCCATCAGCATCGACACCAACTCCCCAGGAGGCTCAGGCAACGTTGTCGCCTCTCCCCCTTGAATTGGTGCGTCGATATCTGGACATGACTGGTCAGCTCTCAAAAAGTGGTTGGCATCATTGGCTATCTCACCATGATCTTCAGAATGCTCTAGCAACCATCCCAATGCCAGATCTGCACTCGAATTCCCTGTCGCCAATAGTGCCTTGTGGCACCTGTTTTCCGGAAAACCCATACTAAATAGCTGAGCCAATGCTTCAGCATCGAATTGCGGGAGCGGTGATGCTGCACATGAAAAATATGAGCAAACAGTCAAACAGTGAAAAGGAAAAGAGGGTAGGGAAGAGAAGAGGAACATACGTACGAGCTTCACCTAGTTCCTGTTCACCAGGTTGCAATCCCTTCCCAACATGTTTTTCTGTGAACTCGAGTACATCCCCCTACGGGGAGGATAACAGGTATATCAAGTTTCGTAGGAACCCAATTCAATAATTGAAATTTTTTGGCGTGCACGATAAGCGTTTCTGGAAATGTAAAAAATTTTGTTTGTCTGGAAAGAGAAAAAAAATGCATTGATCAGTGGTTTGTGAAAATGGACATGTTTCTTTTGAACGCACTTCAACGCATGCACCATCTTTCTACAATTCGGACAGTTATACTCCAGTGCCTCGGCAGTTAACAACCTATCCAAAGATGTCGTCAACTCTACATCCTCGTAAATCGTCCTTGTCCCATCTCCTTCCTTGTCTTTCTCGGTAGCAGGTATAGATACGCTTAAAATGTCAGCATCCTCAGTGACGTAGCGCACTTTTTTGCAATCCACGCATTGAAGACGTTGTTCAAACGAGTAAGAGAATATTGTTGTTGGATCCTGGATATCTGTATATTAGATGAGGGTAAAAGTTACGCGGAAACCCAGGGAAAACAAGAAGGACAAGAAAATTAGGATTAGTAGAGGGAAGAAGGATTGTGAGGAGTACGTGACATACTGATTCCTCGAGACCTGAATTTGTGCAGCTCTCTTCTGAGCGTCTGGACTAGATGCGTTAAAAACTCCTCCGAATCTTGTTGCCTCATCGTTGAAAATTCGGCATGTCCCTTACCAATGACGTTTTTAAACATCACAGGTCTAATGCCCTCTTGAAACTCTGGCTTTTGTGTGGTAATGGAGCTAGCACTGGCGTGAGTTCTGGGGACAGAATACCTCCCGCTAACCAATCCATCTATAATTTTGCACATCTGACATTCCAAAGCAATCTGCTGGAAGTTTTTCACACGATTGCTCATGTGTCTTTGCATATGAACTATTGTATCTTTCTTCAAACGTTCGAGAAAATCTATAATCAGCGTTATTACTACTCAAATCAGTAAAAAGCTACCTTGAAAAGGCTGGAGCGAGAGCAGAGTCTGAAGGACGGAAGCCATGTAGCATGAATTGCCAAGATTTTGGAGACCTGTAAGACCAGGACCGAAAACGGGCTCGAAAGCAGTACCATCTTCGGAAGTAAGCGAAAAGTCGTATTTAAGATTGTGTTCGAGTTGCTGTATTAGCACAGACAAAACCAGCAAGTAAAAATGGGCAAATCACGAAGAGGGTTAAGAGAAAGCGACAATGAGAGAGAAAATGCTCACGAGTTCAGTCATGCTTTTTTCGGTTTTGCTAAGTGCTTGTACGCTGATGCCAAATGTGGAGAGGTGAGACGCCAGTTCCAGGTCTTCTTTCATATCGTCACACAGATAACAGAATATATCTGATACAAAGAAGTAGAATATTGAAGATGAACTTGGTAAGGTGATGGAATAGTACCGCACCTGCATCCCCCTCGGGTGTAATGGTTCCAAGTTTGACACTAATTGGATGACCCGACTCGTGAAAGTGTTGTAGACCATGACCATTTCCTCCGATTCCACCGTACAACTGTCGGCCACAACCAAGTGAGCCGCAGGTCATACACAACCACAAATTTTCTTTTAGGTCACAAGCCCGACAGTGTGCTAAACCTGACAGAGTGACCAACATTGATCACAAGTTTCATGAGAGCGTGTAGAAGATTTGATCACACCTGAAGCTGGAATTGGGTCCGATGCTTCTTGTTGGAGTGTAAGCGTGTGTTCGCAAGGTACAATCTCTTCCTCCCAAGCCTTAACCTCGGATTGACGGGCAGATGAAAGCGTGGTCATGACATTACTTGTAAGGGTTTTGATCTATTGTTATGATCAGATATCAGTTTCTGCAAGAGATCTGGACTGGGATGCACTTTCGAATCTTGCAAGGCATCTGGGATAGGCATTCCTCCTGTAGGTTCGCACAACCAGCATCTGATGGTCAGTGTATGCTCGTACTTGTCCTCTCACGCTCCTCCATAATAGCCAGTTTCTTCATTTTAGTAGGCGGTTGCTCGTCATCAATCTGTAGACTCAGATAAGGAACGCATTCTGGGAGAAGGAAAAGAGGTCGCATACACGCACTGAATTTGATTTGAGCTTTCTCTTCACGTTTAAAGTGAATGGATGATTGTATTTTTCAAAGTGGAGAAAAATATGTCGCCTCTCAGCATCCCTACATCCTCCGTTGAAACATGTCAGGCAAACATCAATGCCGGTTGGAAAGTCCTTTTTGAGATCAGGGATGTCAACGGCGTCGCAGGATTTGTAATAGACATTACTTGTCCATCAAAACACAGGGTGCATTCCTCCCTGTGCACGAGCTGTCCCGACGGCGAGCTCAAGCTCCTCAGCTGGTCAAGATGGTTGCAGGCCATAAATCCAAAGAAATCATGGATTGCTTAGATATAAATGTGGACATCACGTGGATCATCCAGGATTTGAGAGGAAAAAGTTTTTAAAGTTTTTTGACATTCTGAGAGATGGCCACCACACCGCAGATTCCAAATGGTATTTCCAAGACGAATATCGAGCTCACCAACATATTACCCGTCGTTGGAATCAACCTTGGTAACTCGTATGCGTCTATAGCCATTTCTATCAAGGTGGGCGATTTATTTATGCTCGTAGTTTACTTCAAGATAAGTGTTGACCAGAAACTCCAGGAAGGACAGACAGAGTGCATCGCGAATGAGGATGGAGAGCGTCAGATTGCTTGTGCTGTATCATTTCAAGGTGAAGAGATGGTGCGGCCTTGTCGTCTCGTTCCGATGGACAACGTTGCTGATCTTAAATCGTAGTATATTGGCAATGAGGCCAAACATCAGCTCGTCAGAAATCCACAAAACACGATCACTGGCTTTCGTGACCTTCTAGGGAAAAAGTACGTCTTGTTAAAAAAATTTACGTCAGGTAACTCAACTGGCGTATCAAGGTTCTCTGAGATCCCGCAATCCACAATCAGCCTCTCTGCCCCCGTAATCCAACATCCCGATCTTCCGGATACACCAGCTTACAAGGTGACTGTTCTTCAACCTGCGCCCACTCCCCTTCCACCCGGCAGTAACGTGACCTCTCATCTCAATACTCCTGTCACTTCTACCCTTCCAACACCCCGATCCGAGCCCATCACAGTTGACCGCTACCTCACTCCAGAGGAAGTGACCATTATCTTTCTCGGTTCTCTTATCGCTTCTGCTCGATCATATCTCGGAAAACCAGTCACACATGCCGTTATTACTGTTCCGCCATGGTTTACTCCTTCTCAACGGTCTGCTCTTCGAAAAGCTGCAACTGAAACTGGTATCAACGTCTCACAACTCCTAGACGAAGCAGGTGCAATTGCGGCCATAACTTCGGCTCTCTCGTGGAAGAGCACTCTCCCACCTGACAGGAAGCAGCTCGTAGTTGATGTTGGTGCATCTTCAACGACAGTTTCTCTCCTCTCTCTCTGTTCGGGCCTAACGCACATCCTCGCTTCAGCTACAACCTCATCTGTCGGTGGAGACCTTATTGATACTCTCCTCGTCAAATACTTTGCTTCCGAGTTCACCAAGAAAACTAAAATTCCCCTCACTGTCTGCCCTGCCACTCAAGTCCAAGATAAACGCGCAGAAGCAAAACTCCGTCTCGCATTAGAACATACCAAGCGGTCCATATCCGCTTCTCCCGGTGTCGCATCATGTCCAGTCGAATCACTCAAAGACGGCGTTGACTTCAATGGTTCCATCAACCGCATGCGATTCGACATTGTCATTCGCTCCGTATATGCTTCTATTACTTCTTCCATTATTTCACTGCTTGAAAGCATAAATGTAGATCCTTACGAGGTAGACGAAATCGTCTACGTTGGTGGTTCAACTTCTTTACCAGCATTGGATGAACACATTGTTTCAGGTGGATTCCGCGACGACATCGAAACGCCTTTCACTCGTGGAACCATTACCGGTGGTGGAGTCGGTGATCCAACCACGATCCTGGCTCGTGGTTGTGCCTCTCAAGCTCACCTCATCTCGGAAATCTCCGACCCTGAACTTCTGGCCACATTCACCAACGATAATGGAGGGGTAGAGATTCCAGCGACAACTAAAACACTCGGAGTTCTACTACCAAATGAAAGTAACAAGGACCTTGGTGGTACTTGGATTCCTATCATAGAGAACGAAACACCTATACCCGTTCGTCGAACTGTCCGCTTCGACATCGAACTTTCAGCATCAAACAAAATACTTGTTGAAGTATGGGAAATGGAACAATTTGTCCACACTGAAAAAGTCAAGCTTCCCAAACCCGTATACTCTGATGACGACGAAGCCGCTGGTGTCGACACCAACAAAGAAGAAAAAGAAGAGGAGGAGGAGGAAGAAGAGGAGGAAATCAAGTCCAAACAAACAAAAAAATTGGCGTTCCTTGCTTCGATACCGCTGACCGCCAAGTTTGGCGTAACGCACAAGGGTAAAAGTGAAATGGCAGGACAGACAATGACAACGGTGGAGGTAACATTTGTCATAGACCTTGATGCAGGATTGAATGTGACTGTATCTGAGGTTGGTGGTGAAGGTGCGGTAGGAAGCTTAGAGATTTAGACTAAAAAGCTATCTTGATAGATCAATCATTTTTCTTTTTAAGAACTACAGCTTTTACTTCGAAGAAGGATAACACTCGTTCAAACAGTTCACAAAGTTACTAACAAACGCTCTGTCTTCTACCTGCGGAGACCAAGGTTGACATGAACGGACTTGACATTTGTATAGCTTGACCCTGATTTAGTAGGGAAATCCTAACACGAAATGGGAAAACTCACTTTGTAAGGGCATACTCTCCCAGCTCCCGACCAATGCCGGATTGCTTGTAGCCACCAAATGGAGCGCCAGGATGAAGGTGGTTTGCGATGTTAACCTATGACGATTTATCAGTATCGTGTCATGTAAATAGCGCGAATAATCTTTACCCAAGCAGTTCCAGCCTTGATCTTATGCGCTGTCTCCAGCGCTCTGTTGATATCTTGACTGAAAATGGCAGATGCAAGACCATAAGCAGAGTCATTAGCTTGTTCAATGACATCTATGGACAGAAGATGAGCAGTGTGCTACAAAAACTAGAAACGCCATGTCGCCTTGCAAAACTTACCGGCCTCATCCTTGAATTTGATAACAACACCAACAGGACCGAAGATCTCTTCCTCTACAATTTTCATATGAGGCTTAGTATCGGTGAATACGGTGGGACTGATGAAGTACCCCTCGTTTCCGAATCGGGTACCACCAGTATGAACAGTAGCTCCCTCTTGTTTGCCAGATTCAATGTAGGACATGATACGCTTATAGCCATCGTTGAATTTCTTTCGTGGTGTGAAGGATGTCATACTCACCTCATATTGAACCTGAGAGACTTGAGGACCTTGGTCGATGCCCTCACCAAAGGGATCACCCAGTTTGGTTGCTTGCATTTTCTGGGTGAATTTAGCCAAGAATTCGTCGTAAACACCTTCCTGGACGAAAATACGAGTGCATGCGCAGCACGCTTGACCGTGGTTCCAGCTGGGAACTTTTTCAGAGAGCGATTATCAAGTATGGGAAAACACCTACAGGAGACCGTGCGCAGCCCAAGCGACTGTCTTTTCCATATCTGCGTCATTGAAGACGATGGTCGGTGATTTTCCGCCAAGCTCCAACGTGACATTCTTGAGATTACTCTTTGCAGCTGCTTCCATAACTTTCCGCCCAACAAGAGTGCTACCAGTGAAAGCGACCTAGAGGGCAGTCTGAACTTGACCAATCATGTTGATGAGATGTGAACGAACCTTATCAATTTTCATGTGCGTGGTGATAGCATTGCCAGCCGTGTTTCCATAGCCAGTGATAACATTAACGGAGCCAGGTGGAAAACCCACTTCTCGGATGAAAGCGCACATGCGAAGAGAAGTCAGAGGCGTAAACTCGGATGGTTTTAGAACAACACTGTTTCCCGTAGCAAGTGCAGGCCCGATTTTCCAACAGAACATGAGAACTAGACAGGCGTCAACCAAAGACAGGAACGGGACATCATGAGGAGAGGAGCATACGAGGAAAGTTCCATGGAGTGATTTGACCGACAACGCCAATAGGTTCATGCCTAGTGTATGTCAGTTTTCGTTCGTCTGTTTCAGACACCTGGCCAAAGTGCTTGTCTGCCCAGCCGGCATAATGCTTGATGACGTCGATGGAACCGGCGACATCAGCGTTTCTCGCCCAACCGAATGTCTTACCAGTGTCCATGGCTTCAATTGCTGCCAGCTCGTCTGCATGTTTTTCCATCAACTGTCCAAGACTGTACAGCAAATCTCCTCGGCGTGCTGCACCAGCATTGGATCCCCACGTGGAATTGAATGCATTATGTGCGGCCTCAACTGCACGGTCGACATCTGCCTCTGTTGCTTCGGAGACTTTGGTGATGGACTTTCCGGTGGCTGCAAAGGATTAGTGTGAATAGGTGCTCGCTGCTGGACATGCTAAACTGACCTGGATTCAGGACACTGATGAGATATCAGCATCAGATCAGAATCAGAGCTAGCAGACGCACTCAATTGTCGTCCCGTTGACCCCATCGACAAATTCACCGCCAATAAAGAGGCCCGTGTTGATAGACGTGGATCCCTTATATACGGGGGTATCCCACTGGTACGAGAAGGTGGAAGGCATGATGAATTGAAAAATGAATTTCCAAGCCCTCCCATATAAATGATTATAAAAATATCTAGGTCAGCTGAAATGCAAGAATGTTCCCGTCGGAACGACAACCGGCGCGGATGATATAGCGTGGAAATAGATTACAATGATGAATAAGCAATCTAGCAACGCCCAATAGGAATCTGGGAAATTCTAAGGATTTAGTGCACGTGTGAATTTTTTATAGAAAATTCTCGATCCGCAGTAACATACAGCGCTACAAAATCCTAACCCATGAGTAGACAAGTACAAGAAAAATCAGATCACTCGAAACTGGTGAGAAAAAGAGAAAGAAAAGGGAGAAATAAAACAAACAAAACAGCACAATTATGGATGACATGAGAGAAGAGCAGTAGAACTGGAGAGCCCTTCATGATTTTACAAAATATTGTTTGACCAAGCAAATGCTGCAGGGTTGACACACACATGTGAAATTCTAGTTTGGGACAGAGGTGATGTTACACCAAGTTGTGTTGCACGCGATGCGCCACAAATACTATGTATCCTTTTTTCAATCATCCTTAAGACAAGACATTGCATGTTGTGCAATAGTTTTTACACTATTGTGAGCTTCAAGCATCTCATATTCAACAAAGGTCATAACCCTATGTTGAGAAAGTTCTAACATAGGCAGCTGTCCTAGCAACTTGCTACCCAACACAATTAATATAGTATATTATATCAATTGATTTATTACCATTATTGGATCATTGGTTGATATCTATTGTCACAAGGTGTATTTACATCAGTGATAGAAGAAGCAACCACATATATGTGTGAATGGCCCAGGAGAAAGATAACTATTCCAGGGAACACTAAGAACTTGATGCTCTTAGCAGGTGAGTGATAAACTAATTGATAGGGAAAATCTCTCCATATTTAGGCATAGGTTCCAGGCACCATGACTACAAAAATATCCAGACCTTTTTTTTCTTTTTTTCTTAAAAATAAACAATTTATAACAGGGCTCATTGGTAGTCTGGAACAGTATTAGTGTGCAGTTGTGAGAACTTAGAGCTCAACCAAGATGACTGTTCAGGAAGAACTTGATAGAGTTTTCTGTTGGATTCTCCTAGCTACTTATATAAATGTCTGTTGGTCTGTGTGCCTATCTCCTGCAATCACATGACCCTTACTAGTAACTATATATATCTTACATAATCCTTCCCACACTATTTATATCTTTCTCATGTTATATTCCTGGATATTTTCCATTAGATTAATGAATGCATGGGAAATAGTTTCTTCTTTAGAAACCATCTTATAACAAACTATCTCATAATAAGAATGGTAATAGACTACCAAAACCTGAATGACCAGATGGTGAAGAATAACTACCCACTTCCATTAATTACAGACTTAATAGACAACATAGGGGGCAAATGAGTATTCACTAAAATAGATCTTTGGTGGAGGTTCAACAATACAAGGATTAAGAAAGGGTATTATGAGACATCCAAGAATACAATACAGGAAAGATATAAATAGTGTGGGAAGGATTATGTAAGATATGGATAGTTCTTAGTAAAGGTCATGTGATTGTAGAAGATAGGCATACAGACCATCTAATATTTGTATAAGTACCTACAAGAATCCAACAAGGAACTCTATTGAGTTCTTTCTGAACAACTACCTTGGTTGAGCTCTGAGTCCTCACAACTTCATGCTAATACAAGAACTCAATACCTATTGTTGACCCTGCACCTTGCAGCCTCAACATTTCACTTTTCACTTACTCTCTCATCATCCTTGCTAACAAGTATAGCACTTGGAAGCTTTTTGGAAAGCAGGCCCTAGCTGTAAAGGGGACTTCACTGTTAGTTAGGGACAGTGGATAGATGGCCTGGACAAAACTTATGTCCCTACCTGAGACCTGACCTCTACATCAAGTAGACAGTTGAGGACAATCAAACAAAGGGGGAGAACCTGTGACAAATATGTCCAGGAGTTCAAGAAGGTGGCGAGAGAAAGTGGCTATGAGGGATGGTCCCTTATCAAAGAATTCAAGAGGGGATTAAGTGGAGTACTGAGAAGGAAATTGGCAGAGGTAGAGAATCCCCCCAGCACAATAGAAGAGTGGCAGGAGAGAGCAGTGAGGCTAGACAGAAACCAGAGACAGAGCAGAGTAAAAGAAAGAATATTGGAGAGAAATGTAGTGCACCCACAGGGAAATGCACAGCCCAGGGGAGGCTTCAGTAGAGGATCATATAGAGGAAGAGGGAGACAGATCATATAGAGGGCAGGAGGTCAAAACTTTAGAGAAGGAGCACAAAACAATTGAGGAGGACAGAAGCTAGAAAGAGACCCCAATGCAATGGATGTTGATAGAGGAAGAGGGGGAGATAGAATATGCTATGTGTATGGAAAGTGGGGCCATATAGCCAAAAACTGTTGGCAAAGGAAGGGAAGAGAGGGGAGAATAGTAGAAACACTGCAAGAGTCAGCAAAAGACAATGGGGGACAGTAAGCTCCTGACTGCCCTCCTCAAATATGTACAGTATATTGCACCCAGAAAAACTGGGAAATAAAGTTTCTTGTTAAAGCAACACTGAGGGAGTAAGAGATGTATAGTACACCCTCTGGCTGCTAAGAGAAGTGTGGATGAAAGTAGAATTGGAAAAGATGGAAAACCATGAGGGGGTAACAGTGAAGGCATTATTGGATAGCAGAGCAATAGGTCTATTCATGGACATAAAGTTTGCAAAGGAGAAAGGGTTTAAACTAGAAAAATTGAAAAAACTTCTACTAGTATGAAACATGGATGGTATGGTAAATGTGGAGGGAGCAATCACACACTAGGTAGAGTGCAATATGTTTTTCAAGGGACACATAAAAAGAGTGAGAATGGATGTATGTAACTTGGGAAAGACAAAAGTGATACTGGGTATACTATGGCTAACTACCTATAATCCAGAAATAGACTGGGAAAAGGGAGAAGTAAAAATGATGAGATGCCCACCTATCTGTGGAAGAAAGAGAAAGAAAAAAAAAGACAAAGAGGTTAGAAAAATAGAAGAGAAGAAGATAGTGGAGGAACTGGTACCAAGAAGGTTTTGGAAGTGGAAAAAGGTGTTTGGAAAAGTGGAGTCAGAAAGAATACCAGTGCAAAAGGCCTGGGATCATGCAATAGAGCTAAAGAAGGGTTTTTTGCCTAAGAAAGGGAAGATGTATTCATTGTTAAGGGAAGAGCAAGAGGAGGTACAAGCATTTGTAGAAGATCAACTGCAAAAAGGTTATATCTGACTGTCAAAATCACCACAGACATTACCAGTACATTTTGTAGCCAAAAAGGATAGCAAACAATGAATGGTGCAAAATTATAGACATGTGAACCAGTAGACTGTCAAGAATGGATATCTATTACCACTGATTACCAATATCCTGGATGGTATAGGCAGTAAGAAGGTTTTTACAAAGCTAGACCTAAGGTAGAGGTATAACAATGTTAGAATCAAGGAAGGAGACAAATAGAAGATAGTGTTCACAATGCACATCAGAGCCTATGAACCAACTATAATGTACTTTGGGCTCACAAACTCCTCTGCTACCTTCCAGACAATGATGAATGACCTGTTCCGTGATATGATGAATTAAGGGAATACAGCCACCTTCATAGATGATATTATTATAGCAACAGAGATAGAGGAGGGACACAACAAGATAGTAGAGGAAGTGTTGAAGTAACTTGAGGAGAATGATCTCTTTGTAAAACCAGAGAAGTGTTGGTGGAAGGTAAAGGAAGTGGAGTTTTTAGAAGTAGTAATAATACCAAAGAAGGTAGAAATGCAGAAGGAGAAGGTGGAAGGGGTCTTAAACTAGCCAGTGCTGAGAAATGTAAAAGAGATGCAAAAGTTTCTAGAACTTGCCAACTACTATAGACAATTCATTAAAGACTTTGCAAAGCTTGCAGCACCACTACATGTATTAGTTAGAAAGGAGGAGAAGTGGAGATGGGGGAAGGAACAGGAGGAGGTATTTGAAAAATTGAAAGAGGTATTCATGACAGAGCTAATCTTGGCAATACCAGATCTAGACAAAGAAATACAAGTAGAAGCAGATGGATTGGACTATGTAACAGGGGGAGTGTTGTCAACAAAGTGTAAGGATAGGAAATGGAGGTCAGTAGCCTTTATCTCTAAGTCACTAAATATAAGAACTTAGACTGAGGCATCTTAGAACTACTCCTAGTTCAAGTTGACAAAGAAAACTCGATAGAGTTCTCATTTGATTATAGTACACTACTTATACATATCCTGTGTTTACCTCTATTTATGGACTCCTGCATATCTCTTTTAGTCATTCCCTAGTTTCCTAATTAAAAGAAAAGAAAAAGAAAATAAATAATAACTTAGCCATTTTGACTATGTCATGACACCATCCCTCTCTCAAGATTCCTTGTCCCAAGGACTTTTATAGTTTGTAGTATGGGTCACAAATGTTCCCCATTTTATTGTCATCTTCTTCTGTCCACTCCTTGAGTGTAAGGACTTAGACTGAGATGTCTTAGAACTACTCCTAGTCTGAGTTGACAAGGAGAACTCGATGGAGTTTCCATTAATTTTCCTATACTACTTATACAACTACTACATGGTCTGTGCACTATCTTCCCATGGTTTCCATTAGTCATGTGACATCACCTGACTATGACTCATAATCCTGTGACTCTGTGACATTTAGTCACATGATACTTTCTCACACTCTATCCTTGTGTAGTAAGTCCCAAAAAGAAAAGAAAAGAGAAAAGAAAAGTAAAGTAAATAATGACTTTAGCCATTTTGCCAAGTCATGACATTGAGCCCTAAACTTTCCTGCTCAATTTCTTCTTCTTCCTCTTTTATTGTTTCCATAGTTCTTTATCCTTTTGTTTGTCCTCCTTTCCATTGTTTCCAATTTCTTTCTAGTCTTCCCCAATATTCCTCGTTATATTGTTTGTCTGACCACCCAAATAGCTTTTTTGCTGTAAATCATCCTGGCAGTTCTCCCCTTCTAAATATTTCTTCCTCTCTCTCTTGTTGTCTTACATCTTCTATGTCTCATCGGTATTCTTTTTTGTATTCTTTGACTGCCTCTTTTGCATTTTCCAGGTTTTCCCTTCCTTCCCAAGTATCTGATTCTGCCATGAATCCCTTCCATTGTACCAAGTACTTATCCTTTTCTTGTATCTGCCATTTATTCAGGATTCTCTCTACTTCCCACTCTTCTTCTTCCTTGATTATGACTGGAGCTGGTTGCTCCTTTCTCTGCCCTTCTACTTGCCCTACATATCTTTGTATTCTACTGATATTGACTACCAAATGTATTAGGTAGTTCTAATTCCACTGCATTTGATGATACAATCTTTTTTATTTTGCAAGGGCCTACAAACCTTTCCATCAGCTTTTCTGTCCTCCTTCTGACCATCTGATATTTCAGATCCTTAGTGCTTAGCATTACTAAGTCTCCTACTTTATACTCATCAACTTCTGCCCTTTTCCTATTTGCATATTTTTTCATTTCTTCTTGTGCTTTTCCTAATGCTGCTTTTGCTTCTTCCTGAACCTCCTTCATTTTTATCACAAATTTCTCTGCCCCCTCATATTTTCCTTTCCTTCTCATTTCAAACCCTATTCTAGGATCTTGTCTGTAATTTGTCTTGAAGGGTAATGTCTTGGTACTTGAGTGTGCTTTGTTGTTGTAAGCAAATTCTGCTGTTCCTAACCAATCTAGCCACTGTTCCTGCCTATGGTCAATAAACATTCTTAAGTACTGCTCTAGTTCTTGATTAACCCTCTCTGTTTGCCCATCTGTTTGAGGGTGGAATGCTGTTGACAGTTTACTTTCAATTCCCAACATTCTATTCAGCTCCTGCATTATTCCTGCCACAAACTGTGGTCCTCTATCTGAGATGATACTCTTGGGTAGCCCATGCAGCTTCCACACATTGTCTCTAAACAACCTGGCTAGCTCTTCTGCTGATGTTTTCTCTGTAGTAGGGATAAAATGGACCATTTTTGTTAATCTGTCTACTACCACTAAGATTGAGTCATATTCCTGTGCTATTGGCAGTTTGGTGATAACATCTGCCAATATATGCATCCAAGGTTTCTCAGGTATTAAATTGGGCATTAATTTGCCTGCCAGCTGTTCTGTGTGGTTTTTGTTTCTCTGACAGGAATTGCATCCTTCCACATATTGTTTCACCTCCTTAGTTACTCCTGGCCACCAGAAGTTTTGGGTGACCAACTCCACTATCTTCTATTGTCCTCTATGTCCTCCCACTGGTATATCGTGATGTAGCCTAATTATTTCTGCTCTTAATATATTGTCTTTAAGTACATACACCTTCCCCTCCTTATATATTATGCTATCTCCTTCCCTCCACTCTTTGTCTCTCAGCATCTTTACTCCTGCTCATTTCATTTCTTCTACTGCTTTGACTACTTCATTGTCTTTTACCTTTGACTTTCTCACTTTCTCTAACAAATCCACTCCTTCTACAATTACTTCTACCCTTTCCGTTCTTCTGACTTTTAACTACTTAGGTTTTACCAACATCTCATCCTCATTATTGTCCCTTTCTACTCCTACTTCCCAGTCCAGCCTCCTGCTTAAGCTATCTGCCTTTTCCATCTTACTCCCTGGAACATGCCTTAACATAAAATTGAACCTCGATAGGTACAATGCCTATCTGGCTTGTCTTCTATTCAATTTTTGCACCTTCATGAAATATTCAAGATTTTTATGATCTGTCCAAATCTCAAATTTCATCATTGCTCCTTCCAGAAAATGTCTCCATGTTTCCAGACATCTGACTACCACTAACATTTCTTTGTCATGAATCTCATAGTTTCTTTCTGTATCACTTAGAAATTTAGAAATAAAAGTGACCAGCCTCTACAGCTTGTTGGAACCCTTCATTGATAATACTCCTCCAGTAGTGTAGTTTGAAGCATCTGCCTCTACCCTGAGTTCTTTGTCTAGATCTGGGGCTGCCAGTACTGGTTTAGTTGTAAAGATCCTTTTAAGCTCATCAAATGCTTTCTGCTACTCTTCTTTCCACTGCCACTTTATATCTTTTCTCATCAGCACATTTATTGGCCTTGCTACTTGAGCGAAGTTTTTGATGAACCTCCTATAGTAGTTGGCAAGGCCTAAAAACTTCCTGATGTCTTTCACATTCTTTGGCTCTGGCCAACTTAGTATTCCATCTACCTTTTCCTTCTCCATTTCAATCCCATCAGGTTCTATAACAACTCCCAGAAACCCAATTTTTCATACCTTCCACATGCATTTTTCTGGCTTGATATACAAGTTATTTTCTTCCAACCTTTTTAGCACTTCTTCCACAATTTTATCATGCCCTTCTTCTGTTTCTATCCCTATTAATATGTCATCCACAAAGGCCGCCACTTTTCCTTCATTAATCATGTCTCTCAGAATTTCATTCATCATTACTTAAAATGTGGCTGGTGAATTTGTCATTCCAAAAACATGACCATTGGCTCAAAGGACCCCACATGGGTTGTGAATACTCCCTTTCACTCATCTCCTTCCTTAATCCTTACACTGTTGAACCCCCACCAAAGATCCATTTTTGTGAATACTTGTTTACTCTCCATGTTGTCAATTAAGTCTGTGATTAATAGAAGTGGATAGTTATTCTTCACTGTTTGGTTGTTTAGGTTACAGTAGTCCATTACCATCCTCTTACTCCCATCTTTCTTGCCTACAAAGAATACTGGTGATGTTTGAGGGAATTTTGATGGTCTAATATACCCCTTTCTCAGTTGGTTATTTATGAAGTTCTAAACTTCCTCCCTTTTATCTCTGGATAAAGGGTAAATCCTTCCCTTTCATAGTTTAAATGTCTCTTTGAGATCTATAGTGTGATCCTAAATTTTCCTCCTTGGCATTCTTTCTGATTCCACCTTTCCAAACACCTTTCTCCACTTTAGGAACCTTTGTGGAACCATCTCCTTGATCTTCTTATGATCTGCTTCAACCTCCTCCTCTCTCCCCCAATCCTCTTTATTCTCCACCACCCATCTTACTACCTTTTCTTCTTCTAGTGTTGCTACTCTCTTTCCTTTCTTTGCTTTCTGTCCCTTTTCCAGTTTTGTATTTTTCCCACATAATGGAGGGCATCTTGTCATCTTGACTTCCCCCATTTCCCAATTAATTTCTGGGTTGTGTGCTTGCAACCATGGCATCCCCAATATTACATCTGTTTTTCCCAAGTCACACACATCCATTCTCATCCTTTCTACATAGTTTTTGTAGTACATGTTTACTTCCACTTGGTGTGTAATAGCCCCTCCACTATTGTTTGTCCTATCTACGTTTCTGACTGCTATTGGTCTTTTTAGCTTTTGCAGCTTAAACCCATGTTTTACTGCTATCTTCTTATCCATGAACATTCCTGTTGTACCACTATCCAGGAGTGCTTTTATGGTTATGCCTTCATGTATGTCTACCTTCTCTACCCCTATGTTTAACCATACTTCTCTTAACATTTTGAACATTCTCCTGACATCCCTTTGTCTGTCCTTCCCTTTCTCTGTGCTTTTTGGAGCTCCTTTCCTTGTGCCGCTTTGCTGCACTTCTCCATTTCCAGGGTGCACTGCTACTCTCTAGTCCCACCATGGCTGCTTCTTTCCCATCCCATATTCTGGGTACAAGATTTTCTTCCTATCTTTCTCTGGTATCTTCTCAACTGTATCTTTCCTTCCACATTGACTACACTTCATGACAACTGCTCCTCTCTCTCCTACTGTGTCCTCTCTCCACTTCCATGCTTTGAAGAAACTGCTGCACCACACATTTCTTAATTGTTCACCAGGGATGAACCCTTGCCCTTGGTTTTTATATGTCTTGGTACCTTTGTAGTTGCATCCTCCACACTCCACAAATGTCACAACCTCCCATTTGGTTATCTACCCTCTCTGCTCTAGTGTTGCATTTTTTGGGGGCATTCCCCATGCACCACTGTGTTTCTGTGCCTTTCTCCATAAGGAGCATACCAGTCTTTCCTCTTGCTGCACCTTTTGCAGACTAGCTGCATATGCTGCTTCTTCACTTCTCCTTTCCTTCTCCACCTTAATATTTGGACACTTCCATTTGTAGTGTCCTACCCCCTAACATCTGAAACATCATACCCCTTTCTCAACTGTCTCCTGCCTCCTTACTTTTGCTTCCTCCCTCACTCCACATTGTATTACTCTACTTGCTATCACCTCAAATCTATTCTGGGGAACGGTCTCCCTTTTGCTTCTCTCATATTCCTACAGTTATGGGCCAGGTGCCCAAACTTTCTACACCCCCAACATACTCTTTCTTTCCTTCCCTCTATTTCTGCCCTTAGTTTGGCCAGGGTACGCCATTGGTTGAGCATACTGCCCATAAGAGAGTTGTATTGTTCCTAAGACATGATGCTATGTCTCCAGAGAAGTCAAAATAGGAGTGATCTTACTAATGTTATATCTACTAGGGCACAAGATCTTCATCCAGCTAGACACCTACTGCTCTACTTGCTACTGCTCTAATACTATGGTTATACTATCACCCCAAGAAGAGGATCTCTAACCTAAATGCCTTCCTAAAGATACAGCATTACTCCTTTGCATGTATAGCCCACAATGGGACTTTAGCACAAGGTTTATAGAGTAAAAGGAATACAAGTAAACTACTGAGCACTACTCAATTGCAAGGTCAGGTCTTAGACACAATACCTGAGCTTGGTACTGCACTTCTACCATCAATCCCTAACTGATTGACAAGTCCCCTTAAGCCAAGGGCCTGGCTATGTATGGAGGTGACTAGTAATTGTAGTGACCACTGGTTGAGGGTTGAGATGGTTATGAGAGTAAGGATGAGCAAGGTCCAAGGTGGACAGTGCTCTAGATGTGGAATTGAGTTCTAGTATAAGAACTTAGACTGAGGCATCTTAGAACTGCTTCTAGTCCAAGTTGACAGGGAGAACTTAATAGAGTTCTCATTTGATTATGGTACACTACTTATACATATCCTATGTTGACCTCTATTTATGGACTCCCACATATCTCTTTTAGTCATTCCCCAGTTTCCTAATTAAAAGAAAAGAAAAAGACAAAGAAAAAGAAAATAAATAATGACTTAGCCATTTTGACTGTATTATGACACTAAACACAACAGAATGAAACTACAAGATTCACAACAAAGAAATGTTGGCAGTAATTTGATGTCTAGAAGCATGGAGATACTACCTAGAAGGGGCAAAAATGGAGTTCAAGATCTGGATGGACCATAAAAACCTCCAGTATTTCATAATGAGTTAAAAGCTGAATTGGAGACAAGTCCAGTGGGCCTTGTACTTGTCATGCTTCAACTTCACCTTGAAGCACATCCCTGAAAAAAGTATAGGTAAAGCCAATGGACTAAGTCAAAGAGCAGACTAGTAGGAGGAAGTGGAGAATAAGAACAAGGATCAGACATTAATTAGGCCAGAATGGATAAGAGGAATAGAAACACTAGTAGAAGATGGGAGTCTAAGGGAGAAAATTAAGAAAGTGCAGGAAGAAGACAAGAAAGTAGTAAAAGCAGTAGAAGAGTTAAAGAGAGTGGAGATGAAAAACCTTAGAGATGAAGAATAGTCGATAGAGGAAGGAGTTGTTATGAAGGAAGAATGCATATACATACCCAAGGGAGAACTGAAAAGAGAGGTAGTATGTCTACATCATGACATGCTAGTAGGAGAACATGGAGGAAGATAGAAAATAGTGGAGCTGGTTACAAGAAACTACTGGTGGCCAGGAGTAATAAGGAAAGTAGGGAGATATGTAGATAGGTATGACATCTACTAGCAATATAAAAATAAGAGTGAGACTCTGGCAAAAAAGTTAATGCCAAATGCAATCCCAGAGAAACCATGGAGCCATATCTTAGCAGACTTTATCACAAAGCTACCCTTAGCTCAAGGATATGATGCAATCTTAGTGGTATGTGACAGATTTAGCAAAATGGCATACTTTATAGCAACTACAGAGAAAATATCAGCAGAGGGACTCACCAGGCTGTTTAGAGACCATATCTAGAAACTGCACGGGCTTCTGGAAAGTATTATATCAGACAGGGGAGTACAGTTCATAGCAGAAATAATAAAGGAGTTGAACAAGTTATTGGGAATCTGGACTAAGTTGTTGATGGCTTATTACCCCTAGACAGATGGACAGACAGAGAGGGTGAACCAGGAATTGGAGCAGTACCTGAGGGTCTTTATCAACTATAGACAAGACAATGGCCAGACTAGTTGGGGACAGCTGAATTTGCATATAATAACAAGATACATCCAGCTACAAAAGTGTTACTATTCAAGGCTAATTATGGTTAAGATCCAAGGATGGGATTTGAGGGGAGAAGGAAGGGGAAGTACAAAGTGGTGGGAAAGTTTACAGAAAGAATACAGAAAATTCAGAAGAAAGTGAAAGTAGCCTTGAAAAAGGCTCAGAACAAAATAAAGAAGTTTACAGACAGAAAATGAAGTAAAGGGGAGGAGTATAAAGTAGGGAACTTAGTATTGCTGAGCACCAAAGACCTCAAGTGGCAGATGAAGAGAAGACAATTGGAGAAATTGACAGAACACTTTGTGGGGCCTTATAGAATAAAAGGGATTGTCTTAAGTAATGCAGTAGAATTAGAATTGCCTAGTTCTATTAGAATACACCCTGTAGTTAATGTAAGTTGAGTACACCTGTATAAGCCACAAGTAGAGGGGCAGAAGAAGGTACCACCAAAACCAGTTATTATCAAAGGGGAGAAAGAATTTGAAGTGGAAAAAATACTAAACAAAAGAGTAGTACAAGGAAAAGAGAAGTTCCTAGTATGATGGAAGGGATATATGGCAGAAGAAGATACATGGGAAAGTAGCAAGAATCTGGAGAACACAAAAGAGTTGGTAGAAGAGTTTGAAAAAGAGTATGGCAAAGAAACTAAAGAAGTACAATAATAGAAAGAAGAAGAGGACAAAAAGGTATTCTCAAGAGAACTACCAGGGAGGTTTATAGTGAAAATACTGTGGGGATAGTCTAACAAGGAGTATGAGAGACAAAGGGAAAAAAGATGGGAGGAAAACTGGAGACAATGGAAAAATTCCTCAGGATGAGGAAACTTGAAGGGAAGGCTATGTTATGAGACATCCAAGAATACAATGCAGGAAAGATATAAATAGTGTGGGAAGGATTATGTAAGATATGGATAGTTCTTAGTAAAGGTCATGTGATTGTGGGAGATAGGCATACAGACCATCTAATATTTGTATAAGTACCTACAAGAATCCAACAAGGAACTCTATTGAGTTCTTCCTGAACAACTACCTTGGTTGAGCTCTGAGTCCTCATGACTTTATGCTAACAAAGGGAATAAGTGGAAGGGAGCATTCATAACCCATGTAGGGTCCTTTGAGCTAACAGTTATGTTCTTTGGAATAACAAATTTGCCAGCTATATTCTAGGCAATGATAAATAAAATCCTGAGAGACATGATTAATGAAGGGAAAGTGGTAGCCTTTGTGGATAATATACTAGTGGGGACAGAGACAGAGAAAGAATATAACAAGATTGTGGAAGAAGTACTAAAGAGACTAGAGAAGAATGTCTTGTGTGTCAAGCCAGAGAAGTGTATGTAGAAGATATGGAAAATTGGATTCCTGGGAGCTGTCATAGGACCCAATGGAATTGAATTAGAGAAAAAAAAGGTAGATGGAGTATTAAGTTGGCCAGAGCCAAAGAATATAAAAGATATCAAAAAGTTTTTAGACCTTACCAACTTATAGGAGGTTTATCAAAGACTTTGCTTGAGTAGCAAGGCCAATGAATGTGTTGATGAGGAAAGATGTGAAGTAGCAGTGGGGAATAGAGCAGCAAAAAGCATTTGACAAGCTTAAAGGAATCTTTACAACTAGGCCAGTATTGGTAGCCCCAGATTTAGACAAGGAATTGAGGGTAAAAGCAGATGCTTTGAACTATGCTACTGAAGGAGTACTATCAATAAAGTGCTCCAATGAATTGTGGAGGCCAGTCACTTTCATTTCTAAATCTCTAAGTGATACAGAAAGAAATTACAAGATTCACAACAAAAAAATGTTAGCAGTAGTCAAATGTTTAGAAGCATGGAGGTATTTCCTGGAAGAAACAACAATAAAGTTTGAGATTTGGATAGACCACAAAAATCTTGAATATTTCATAAAGGTGCAAAAATTAAATAGAAGACAAGCAAGATGGGCATTGTACCTATCAAGGTTTGATTTTACACTGAAACATGTTCTAGAGAGTAAGATGGGAAAGGTGGATAGCCTGAGTAGGAGACTAGACTAGGAAGTAGGAGTAGAAAGAGACAATGAGGATGAGACATTGGTAAAGCCAGAGTGGTTGGAAGTGAGAAAAATGGAGAGGGTAAAAGTGATAGTGGAAGGAGTAGATTTACTGGAGAAAGTAAGACAGTCAAAAGTAAAAAACAATAAAGTAGTCAGAGCAGTAGAAGAAATGAAATAAGCTGGAGTAAAGATGTTGCAAGATAAAGAGTGGAGAGAAGTAGATGGTGTAATATATAAAGAAAAGAAGGTGTATGTGCCTAAAGACAATATGTTGAGAGCAGAGATAATTAGGTTACATCATGACACACCAGTAGGAGGACATAAAGAACAGTGGAAGATGGTAGAACTGGTTACCAGGAACTTTTGGTGACCAGGAGCAACCAAGAAGATAAAGCAATATATGAAGGGATGCAATTCCTACCAAAGGAATAAAAACTGCATAGGGCAGCCAGCAGGCAAGTTAATGCCCAATTCAATTCCAGAAAGACCTTGGATATACATTTCAGCAGACTTTACCACTAAGTTGCCACTAGCCCAGGAATACAACTCAATCTTAGTAGTAGTAGATAGGTTAACAAAAATGGTCCACTTCATTCCTACTACAGAGAAAATATTGGCAGAAGGACTGACTAGGCTATTCAAGGACAATGTATGGAAATTGTATAGGCTACCTGAGAGTATCATTTCAGACAGAGGACTACAGTCCACAGCAGGATTAATGAGAGAGTTGAATAGAATATTAGAGATCAAAAGTAAGATATCAATGGTGTTCTACCCTTAGATAGATGGACAAATAGAGAGGATTAACCAGGAGTTAGAACAGTACTTAAGGATGTTCATTGACCATAGGCAAGAACAGTGGCTAGACTGGTTAGGAATGGTAGAGTTTGTATACAACAATAAAGTACACTCAAGTACAAAGACATTGTCCTTCAAAGCAAATTATGGGCAAGATCCTAGAATAGGGTTTGAAGTAAGGAAGAAGGGGAAGTACAAAGGTGCAGAGAAATTTGTAATAAAGATGAAAGAAATTCAAGAGGAAGTCAAAGTGGTGCTAGAGAAGGTACAAGAAGAAATAAGAAAGTATGCAGATAGAAAGAGAGGAGAAGCTAACAAGTACAAAGTAGGAAACTTGGTAATGCTTAGCACCAAGGATTTAAAGTACCAGATGGTTGGTAGAAGAACAGAAAAGTTAATGGAGAGGTTTGTAGAGCCTTACAAAATCAAAAAGATAGTGTCACCAAATACAGTAGAATTAGGACTACCAGCTACAATTAAAATACATCTGGTAGTTAATATTAGTAGAATACAACAATATGTAGACCAGGTAGAGGGACAGAAAAAAGAGCAACCAACTCTAGTTGTAATTGAGGGAGAGAAGGAATGTATAAGGGAACACCCTAGAGACATGCTTAGTTATTAGGTAAGCTCAGTATCTATGGGCTAAGTATATCTTTTATATTGTGTTTCCACTCTCTCCTGTACTTCTCCTGTCTTGTGTTGTCATAGCAATACCTGTTTAACTATATAAGGACATTGGTGGTATTATTGGTTAGTGTTCATGTGACTGTACAGAGACTATCTGTTGTAGTATATATAACAGCCTGTATGGGTAGATATATCTTTACCCAAATATCACACTAGCTTCTAGGACCTTCTCCTAGCTTATTGAGTGACTGCCTCTGAGTGTTCCTCTTACAGAATAGGAGGTTGAGAGGATTCTAAACAAGCAACAAATAAGGGAAAAGAACAAGTATTTGGTATAGTGGAAAGGGTTTACAGCTAAATCTGATACTTGGGAAGAAAAGGAAAATTTGGGGAATGTAAAAGAATTGGTTGAGGAATTTGAAAAAGAATATTGGCAAGATATAAAATATATTAGGAGACAGAAAAGGGAAGAAGGAATGTTCAAAAGGGGAGAATTACCAGGGAGGTTCATAGCAAGAAAGTTATTTGGGTGGATAGACAAAAGATATGATGAGGAATACTAGGCAAGGTTAGAAAGGAACTGGAGACAATGGAAAGGAGGAAGAGTTAATGGACAAAGAACAATAGAAATGATAAAAGAGAAGAAAGAAGAAATTAGGCAAGAAAATTCAGGACTCAAGAAGTAGATAGAGGAAGATGACAATGAAATGGGGAACATTTGTGATCCCTACTACAAGTTGTAAAAATCCTTGGGACAAGGAATCTTGAGAGAGGGATAGTATCATGACATGGCCAAACAGCTAAGTCATTATTTATATTTCTTTTTTTTTATTTTTCATTTAATCAAATAATTAGTAGACATGTGAGAGGGAATGACTCAAAAGAGATGCATGGGACTTTGTAAACAAGGGTAAATACAGAATGTATATAAGTAGTGTACAATAATCAAATGGGAACTCTATTGAGTTCTTTTTGTTAACTCGGACTAGGAGTGGTTCTAAGGTATTACAGTCTAAGTTCTTACAGTCTGTGCACTAGAATAGACTACCCCATGATCACTACCTATTGTTCTTGAAATACAAATAACCTAACTGTCTTGGGGCAGTCCTTTGTTCTATTCAAGGACAGATGATAATCTATAGGTAATAAATCAGTGTCATGTACAAACATTGAGGACCTTGTATTTCCATGGGATTTTACTGCCTTGGGGTCTATTTATTGCCTAAGGAAGCACATTGAAGAGAGTTTCATAATGGTCATTGAAGCAAACAATTATGTCAACCAATTCCCAAGATATCAGCAATTTAGTGTTTGGTAACTTGGTGATCACCAACTGATCTGTTGATAACTTAGTGAATACTGATTGCCTTGAGACATTTTGATATTATTTGAAATGTCTTCTTAAGGGCTTTTGGTGGCCATTGAGATTGTCAAAATCAGTCAAGTATTCCTGGAGTTAGTGTAAGGGCAACCAGAGCAGAGTGGACTCTAGGAGAATCCTTAGTAATATTACACTCCTAAATAAGTTACAACTCACCTCCAGGAGAATCCTTAGAGATTAGGATAAGGTTCCTGGGATATACTTCTACAATATATACTCCTACTGCTAAGATGTCCCTGATTCTATAGTCCTGTTAGTCAGGGTCAGAAGTCTCTGAGTTAAGCTAAAGGAAATTAAATATTATATAGTAATATTTAATTAAGGGCAGGGTCACTCCAGGCTGTAAGTCTGGTGTTTCAGGGGCAGTGTTGGTAGGGTCCTCTTATACTCACCTCCCTCTCAAGATTGCTGTACCTTAAAGCAATGGTTCTAGAAAGAAAAATTATGTCAAAGTCTGCTTGTCAGATATATCTAGAGACTGCAGAATGCTTGCAATAGAATTCCACTATAAGGTCCAGTGCTGAGATGTCAGAAACTGCTTTCCAGGAGTTGTGCTCCCTTCTAAATCCCTTCTATTTTACCAGGAACTAGAATCTTCTCCTATACCAATAGTTATCTAAGATCTCTTCTACTTCCTACTCTTCTTCTCTATTGATAACAATAGGCAGTGGCAGAGGTCTGGGCCTTCTTCTGGAGATTGGGTCATCTGAAGTGGCAGACAGCTTTACTACATTAAATATGGGATAGAGTTTCTTCATCATGTGTAGTAGCTTGAGGCAATAGACAAGGGGTCCCACTTGTCATTCCACTATAAAGGGTCCAAGGCAACAATGTTGTTATTGATAGACAGTGAATGTCCTCAGTGATCACCCTAGATGAATGTTCAAGAAGAACTCAATGGAGTTCTTTATTGGATTGGACTACTACTTATACTACTTTACAGTAGCTATACTACTACTAGTCCATGATCACATGTTGTTCCAGAATGTTCTATGATCACCTGACCTTGTCATGTGACTTGATTTTCTAAGTTCCCATGCTATTTATATCTTGATCCCATTGTATAACTTGAGGTTTTGGATTAGATTTTCAAATGTACAGGAATCTCTTTCCCTTTTGGAGGTCTCATAACAAATGTGATAGTTTTGGAGATGGGCATATGGTCTTAATATTAGTAGTGTCTAGGAACACCCAATCTCCAGGACAAAACACTAGGACCAGAGACCTTCTTTGGTTGTAGTACTGTGTTATGTCTTCCTGTATCTTCCAAATTGCAGCCTTGGCCTCTTTAACTGCTGCCTTTATCCATTCCATAACCTTGTTTACCATTTCCAGCCTGGAGGGGCACTGCCTAGGTCCAAAGCCCATATAAGGGGTCTATCTAGTATTGAGCAAGAATAGAGTCTGCTAAGTAGAAGCATGCATATAATTGTTATGCTAGAACTCTACCATTGGCAGCAGGTCATGCCAGTTATCCTATCACTTGTTGACAAAGAGGCATAGATATTGGTTGAGTTCCTGGTTGACACACTCTGTTTGTCTGTTGGTTTGCAGATACCAGGCCATAGAAGAGACTAGTTAGATTCCTAGTAGGTGGTAGAGCTCCTTTGTAAACAAGGCTACAAATTGAGGTTCACAGTCTAAGATTACACATCTGGGCAGTCCATGGAGTTTTTATACCTGATGCAGAATCAACCTTGCTGCTCCTTCTATGGTCACCATTGTGTACATTGGAATGAAGTGAGCTCTCTTTAACACAGAGTCCACCACTATTATGATGGTGTTGTATCTGGAGGACTCTAGGAGCTCTACCACAAAGTCAATGCTGAGGATGCCCCACCAGGCATCTGGTACCAGTGATGGAGAAAAGTAATAACAAAGGTGGATAGAACAGATCAGAGAGGTGAAATCTCCAAGCTATGTCACAGTTGTGCACAATTGAGTAGATGCTGGGGAGGTAAATCAAATAATAGAGAGCTTACAAAGGTTTTTGTAAAGAGAACCAATGAAAATCTAGAAGATGAAATGTTTTTAATATCTGCTCAAGAACAAGCCTATCACAAATGGCCACTTACTGATTTGTGAGTTGATGATTTGATAATCAAAAGGCTCAAAAAAGCAAAGTTTAGACAGTAGCAAAAGATATTGTTAAGTCTGAGATTTATCCTCAGACATACAGTCCTTAAATACATAATTGTGGTAGTCTGTGCACCAGGACAGCCTACCACATAATCACCATCTATTGTTCTACATATAGGAGTGCTATTTTTCTTGAAATAAAGATAACATAACCATCTTAGAGCAGTCCTTTGTTCTATTCAAGAACAGATAATAATCTATGGATAAAGATCAGTGTCATATACAAACATTAAGGACCCTAGAATAGAGTGGAGCTCTCTGACTGGGGGTTTCCTAGAGGGCTTTGTGTGGAGAGAGAGATCACAGGTGCTCACATATTGCTCTATATACCTAGACATCTGGGGCCACTAATAGTTCCAGGATACCAGCTCTAGCATCTTCTATCTACTGGGGTGTCCAGTGACCTTGGTGTCATGGTACAGAGAGACTATTTTCCTATGCAAGTCTAGAGTCCAGGGCACATAAACCTTTCCTCAGAAATGGAGCAAACCATCTATGTTTAACTACTCCAACAAATGAACTGTCTTTGTGGTGGAGCATTGGAGTTCTTGGGTGGCCTTGGTAACTAGTTCTTCCAGGTCTCCAGAGTGGTTACCCTTGCAGACTTTGGATAGGATGCTCTGTTCTGCTTCCATCAGCTTTATTCCTTCTAGGGTGCAGATGGCCGAAAACTCCAGACAGAGCAATACTATATTCTTGTTGTCAGAGGATCTGTTGCTATGGTCTGGTCTCTGTGATAAAGTATCTGGTTTCTCCATGAATTGTCTAGGTTAGTGGCAGAGGGTGATGTCACAAACTTCATTTGGACCATAACTCCAGGGATACTTGACTGATTTCAATGATCTAAATGGCCACCAAAAGTGTCATGACACAGCCAAAATGGCTAAGTCATTATTTATTTTCTTTTTCTTTTCTTTTCTTTTAATTAGGAAATCAGTGGATGCACAAGATGGAACAACCAAAGAGAGATGTATGGGAGTTTATAAATAGAAGTAAACACAGAACATGTATAAGTAATGTAACACAATCAATGAGAACTCCATTGAGTTCTCCTTGTCAACTCAGACCAGGAGGGTGATTAAGTCATCTCAGACTAAGTCACTACACTAGAACTTGATTCCACTTCTTGAGCACCATCCGCCTTGGACCTTGCTCACCTTTACTCTCTTATCTTCCTCGGTACCTGAGTGACACAACTCAGGACCACTATGACATAGCTGGGCCCTAGGCTTAAGGGGACTTTGCAGTCAGTTAGGGACTGCAGGTGGAGGTGTGGTACCAAACTTGGGTATCACTACTAAGACCTGACCTTACAATTGAGTGGGCTGGATAGTTTACTTGTATTCCCTTCATTCTATAAACCTCGTGCTGAAGTTCCATTGTGGACTGTACATGCAGAGGAGTAACGCCACATCCTTAAGAAGGCATTTAGGTTAGAGATCCTGTCCTTGGGGTGATAGTATAACCATAGTATTAGGGCAGTAGGTGTCTAGCTGGGTGAAGATCTTGTGCCCCAGTAGACGTAATACTAAGTAAGATCATCCCTATTTTGACTTCTCTGGAGATGTAGCACCATGTCTCTGGAACAATACAACTCCCTCATGAGCAACTTGCTCAACCAAAAGCATGCCCTCACTAAATTAAGGGCAGAGTTAGAAGGAAGAAGGGGAAGAATGTGTCGATGTTGCAAAGGGTTTGGGCACCTGGCCTGAAATTGCAGGGATAAGAAAGGGAAGGAGGAGAAGAGGGGAGTCACTCCCCAAAATAAATTCAAAGTGTTGTCAAGTAGAGTGATGCAGTGTAGTATAAGAGAAGAGACAATAAGGAGGCAGGAGGTAGAGAGAGTAGTATGTTTCAAATGTGGAGAGGAAGGACACAAGTGTAGAGAGTGTCCCCTTTGGAAAGGAGGAAAGAAGTTGCGAGTGGTAGAAGAGGCAGCATGTGTGGCCAGGCCACAAAAGGCATAGCAAAAAGAACAGAGGAGGAGTCCAGCGCACATCTTACAACAAAAGGCACAGGAGTACTGTAAAGAGGGCATTCTAGATGAGGCATGCCTGTTGAAGCTGGGGTGGTATACAGAGGAGGTGGTAGTATTGTATGTGGAGTGTGAAAGGTGTGGACAAAAGGGGTGCCATGTAGAGGAGAATAGAGGACAGGGGGTGATCTCAGACAGGCAGAAGTAGTGTGGATGTCAGAAGAAGAAGGAGACAGAGGTGGCGCACCCCAAGAGAGGAAAGGTGCAGCAGAACAGCACATGGGCAGGAGTCCCAGAAGGTGCAGCAAAAGAGGAGGATAGACAAAGGGAGGTCAGACAAACCTTCAAAATGCTGAGAGAAGTGTGGTTGAATATTGGGGTGGAAAAGCTAGACACCCATGAAGGTGTTACAGTAAAAGCGCTCTTGGATAGTGGCGCGACAGGGATGTTCATAGATAAGAGGACAGTAGCAAAACATGGATCTAGGCTACAGAAGCTAGAGAGGCTGATAATGGTTAGAAATGTCAATGGGACCAACAATAGTGCAGGAGCCATTACTCATCAAGTGAAAGCAAACGTGTACTACAAAGGCCACGTAGAGAGGATGAGAATGGATGTGTGCAATCTAGGAAAAATGGACATTATACTAGAAATGCCATGGTTGCAAGCACACAACCCAGAAATAAATTGGGAGACTGGAAAAGTCAAGATGACAAGGTGCCCACCATTGTGCAGAAGAAATACAAGGCTAAAGGAGAAAAAGGGAAAAAAAGGGGTAAAAAGAGTGGCGACATTGGAAGAGGAAAAGATCATAAGATGGGCAGTAGATGAAAAGGAGAACTGGGGAAGAGAAGAGGAAATCAAAGAAGATCATAGGAAAATCGAAAAGCTGGTCCCTAGGAAATTCCTAAAATGGAGAAAAGTATTTGGGAAGGTAGAGTCAGAAAGAATGCTGACTAGAAAAGCTTGGGATCATGCTATTGATCTCAAGGAAACATTCAAACCATGGAAGGGGAGAATTTACCCTCTATCCAAAGATGAGAGAGAGGAGGTCCAGAATTTTATGGAAGACCAACTGAGAAAGGGGTATATCAGACTATCAAAATCCCCTCAAACATCACCAGTCTTCTTTGTGGGCAAAAAGGGTAGGAGTAAGTGGATGGTAATGGACTACCATAGCCTAAACAACCAGACAGTGAAAAACAATTACCTGCTACCACTAATTATAGAGCTAATCAACAATATAGGTAGCAAGAAGGTGTTCACTAAGATGAATCTGAGGTGGGGGTTCAATAACATGAGGATAAAAGAAGGAGATGAGTGGAAGGGAGCGTTTACAATGCATATAGGGTCCTTTGAGCCAATGGTTATATTCTTTGGAATGACAAATTTGCCAGCCACATTCTAGGCAATAATGAATGAGATTCTAAGAGACTTGATTAATGAAGGGAAAGTTGCTGCATTTGTAGATGATATAATAGTAGGGACAGAGACAGAGGAGGGACATGACAAAATTGTGGAAGAAATACTAAGGAAGTTAGAAGACAATGACTTGTACATCAAGCCAGAGAAATGCACATGGAAAGTGAGAAAAATTGGGTTTCTAGGAGTGGTAATAGGACCTGATGGAATTGAAATGGAGGAAGAGAAAGTAGACAGAGTATTCAGTTGGCCAGAGCCAAAGAATGTAAAAGATGTCAGAAAATTTTTGGGCCTTGCAAACTATTACAGGAGGTTTATCAAAGATTTTGCTCAAGTAGCAAGGCCTATAAACATGCTGACAAGAAAGGACATAAAGTAGCAGTGGGGAGTAGAGCAGCAGAAAGCATTCAATGAACTCAAAAGGGTGTTCACAACAAAACCAGTATTAGCAGCACCAGACTTAGATAAGGAATTCAGGGTAGAAGCTGATGCGTCAAACTATACTACTGGAAGAGTACTGTCAATGAAGTGCTCGGACAAAATGTGGAGACCAGTCACTTCCATTTCCAAGTCTCTCAGTGATACAGAAAGAAACTATGAGATACATGACAAGGAGATGTTGGCAGTCGTCAGATGTTTAGAAGCATGGAGGCATTTCCTGGAAGGAGCAACAATTAAATTCAAGATCTGGACTGATCATAAGAATCTCGAGTACTTTATGAAAGCGCAGAAGTTAAATAGGAGACAAGCAAGATGGGCTCTATACCTGTCAAGGTTTAATTTTACGCTGAAGCATGTTCCAGGGAGCAAAATGGGGAAGGCGGATAGTTTGAGTAGAAGACCAGACTGGCAAGTGGGAGTAAAGAAAGACAACGAGGATCAGAAGTTGGTAAAACCAGAGTGGCTGGAAGTGAGGAAAATGGAGATGGTAGAAATAATAGTAGATGGAGTAGATCTATTAGAGGAAGTTAGAAAATCAAAAGTAAGAGATGATGAAGTAGTAAAAGTGGTGGAAGAAATGAAGAAAGCAGAGGTGAAAATGTTAAGGGATGAAGAATGGAGAGAAGCAGATGGCATTATGTATAAGGAGGGGAAAGTGTATGTGCCAAAAGATAATAAATTAAGGGCAGAAATTATCAGGCTACATTATGACACGCCAGTAGGAGGACATGGGGGACAGTGGAAGATGGTAGAGTTGGTCACTCAAAACTTTTGGTGGCCAGGGGTTACCAAAGAAGTAAAGCAATATGTAGAAGGGTGCGATGCTTGCCAGTGCAACAAAAACTGCACAGAACAACCAGCAGGAAAGCTAATGCCAAACTCAATCCCAGAAAAACCATGGATGCATATATTGGCAGACTTTATCACTAAGTTGCCTTTAGTGCAAGGATACGATAGTATTCTAGTAGTAGTGGATCGGCTAACTAAGATGGTCCACTTTATACTGACTACAGAGAAGACATCGATAGAAGGATTAGCAAGGTTGTTTAGAGATAATATGTGGAAACTGCATGGGTTACTGGAAAGCATTATTTTGGATAGAGGACCCCAATTTGCAGCAGGGTTGATGAGAGAATTGAATAGGATGTTGGGGATTGTGAGTAAATTATCAATGGCATTCCACCCACAGACTGATGGGCAAACAGAAAGGGTGAACCAGGAGTTAGAGCAATACTTAAGAATGTTTATCAATCATAGGCAAGAACAATGGCCCAAATGGTTGGGAACAGCAGAATTTGCATATAACAATAAAGTGCACTCAAGTACTCAAACAATGCCTTTTAAGGCAAATTACAGGCAAGACCCTAGGATGGGGTTTGAAGGAAGGAAGAAGGGGAAATATAAAAGGGCAGAGAAATTTGTGACCAAGATGAAAGAGATCCAGGAGGAAGCAAAGGCAGCCTTAGGGAAGGTGCAAGAGGAAATGAAGAGGTATATGGACAGGAAGAGAGGAGATGTGGACGAGTATAAAGTAGGAGACTTAGTGATGCTCAGCACAAAGGATCTGAAATATCAGATGGTCAAAAGGAGGACAGAGAAGTTGATGGAAAGATTTGTAGGCCCTTACAGGATAAAGAAAATCATATCATCAAATGCAGTAGAATTAGAACTACCTAGCATGGTAAAAATACACTTGATAGTTAACATTAGCAGAATACAAAGATATATAGGGCAGGTAGAAGGGCAGAGAAAGGAGCAACCAGCTCCAGTAGTAATCGAGGGAGAAGAGGAATGGAAAGTGGAGAGGATACTAAATAAGTGACAGATCAGAGGAAAAGGATAAGTATCTGGTGTGATGGAAGGGGTTCATGGCTGAATCAGATACCTGGGAAGGAGAAGAGAACCTAGAGAATGCTAAGGAAGTGATAGAAGAGTACAAAAGGGAGTACAGAAGAGACATGGAGGACATCAGGAGATAGGAAAGAGAAGAAGGAATGTTCAGAAGAGGAGAATTGCCAGGATAGTTCACGGCAAGAAAGTTATTTGGATGGTCAGATAAAAGGTATGACAAAGAGTACTGGGGAGGGTTAGAAAGAAACTGGAGACAATGGAAAGGGGGAAGGAAAAAGGGGCAAAGGACAATGGAAACAATAAAAGAGGAAGAAGAAGAAATTGAGCAGGAAAATTCAGGGCTCAAGGAATAGACAGAAGAAGAAGACGATGAAATGGGAAATATCTGCAACCCATACTATGAACTATGAAAATCCTCGGGACAAGGAATCTTGAGAGGGGGGGTGGTGTCATGACATAGCCAAAACAGCTAAGTCATTATTTACTTTATTTTTCTTTTCTTTTATTTTAATTAGGAAATCAGTGGATGCACAAGATGGAACAACCAAAGAGAGATGTGTGGGAGTTTATAAATAGAAGTAAACACAGAACATGTATAAGTAATGTAACACAATCAATGAGAACTCCATTGAGTTCTCCTTGTCAACTCAGACTAGAAGGGTGATTAAGTCATCTCAGACTAAATCACTATATTGTATGTATTTAATTATCTATTATGTATGCAAGACTGAATGTGGGATGATGATGCCTGCTGATTAATTGTACCTAATCATTCCCACACCCTCTCTTTTCACTCAAAAATCCAATAAATTTATTAAAAATTAGAAAAAATCAGGGAAAATTGGAAAAAAAATTTGTAATTTACTTTCTTTTTTTCTTCTCTTATTTTAAAAAATTTTAAAACAGTAAATTCAATTATCACAACCCTTCTCTTTTCATATTCAACCCAAATTGGATGTGTGGGAGTAAAACAAACATATACAAATACACAGTGATAGTGCCAGCTCATTGACTTCTCTGTCTTCAATCACTATCCTCTATCCTCCCTCTTTGCTCTTTTACCTCTCTACTTTTTCTATACCTTGACTGGATACTGGACCCTAGGTGTAAAGGGAACAGTACTCTACAACTGTGGTATAGAGTGTGGTTAGTGTGACTA
Organism: Leucocoprinus sp. KB1807203; assembly: GCA_019327925.1. Taxonomy (NCBI): domain Eukaryota; kingdom Fungi; phylum Basidiomycota; class Agaricomycetes; order Agaricales; family Agaricaceae; genus Leucocoprinus; species Leucocoprinus sp. KB1807203. The sequence continues at coordinate 60,936 of JAHTMQ010000128.1, forward strand.
GACTCAGGTCTACTCTCCTAGACAGACTTTTTTCTTGAGTGGTACTGCAGTAGTATACCTGTATACCTTTCTATTAGTAACCTGGTGCTTGGGATCTATTGTGATCCTTATATGCAAGGAAATAACAACTGCTTCTTAAGAGAGTTGTTTAGAGTAGGGATCTCCTTCTTAGGAGTGATAGTATACCTTTATTCTTAGGATAGTTGTAAGTGAGACAGTAAGATTATTGTAAGAGATGGATTTTGTTGAAGAAGAACATTGAGCTAGGAGAGCTGAGGAGCAAGCACAACAACATGTGGTTATTCAAGAGAACCATTAACTACTTCCTTTGCTCCAAAATGTTCCTCTAGCTCCTGTTTGGAATAGAGATAGGGAATGGAGAAGAAAAAGATTTTACTTGACTCCTATATATATTCCACAAACTCTTGAGGATACCATACTTGATTTGTATAGATATCAACTTACTGAGCAACAACAAAGGACCATCCAGGAACCTAGAGTACATATCACAATAGTAGAAGCTAGGAGACAGAGACAGGTGGAAGGGGTTTAAATTAATCAAATAATGGAGGAATGGAAAAATGAAGATGCAGATGCTCTTGATTATGAAGAGTAGCAAATTTTTGAAAATAATAGGGGTAATGGAGACCTAAATGTGGATAGGAATATGCAAGAAAACATTCTAAGAGTTGTAAGTAACAAATTTCATTGATTGTTGATAAATGAATTCTAATTAGATATTACAGGATGTTAGAGAAGGAAATATTCAAGAGTTTGATATAGAAGATAATATGATTCAGGTATGTTGATTTGTGCTCAATAAAATTCTGTATTCTTATAAATTATCAGGATCAAGAAGCTGTTATTGCAGATGATATCCCACCACCTGTTCCTCATCCTACACCTTATCCACCTGCTGAACAGCCATTCTTGGAGGCTGATATACAGTATAGCAATTTGGGCATACTGACTGTTATCTGTTCTCACTGTCATGCTCTCCACTTTGAGTATGAAAAACTTACCTTCTCAAGGGTCAATTATTCCAAGTTTGGTATATGCTGTTTACAAGGACAGATCCAACTGCCTTTTCTCCAACTACTTACTGGAATTCTCCATAATTACTTGACTGGAAATAATTATTCCTCAAGAGAATTTTGCAATAATTTACAACAGTATAATGCAGCATTTGCTATGACTTCAGTAGAAGTCAAAATTGACAACTTAGTTACTAGACAGTCAGGCCTCTACTGTTTTAAAATCCAGGGAGAGCTTCATCATCTCACTGGTGCTCTCCTTCCTCATGCTGATCAAACTCCAATGTATGCACAAATCTATATCCTTGATACAGCAGAGCAGCTCAATGTTAGGAGGACCAACAACAATAATCTGGATCCTGTGGTAATGGACAATATTCAGACAATACTTCTGGATAGTCATCCATATATTGGCTGGTACTGTCATGTATATGAGCTTATCAGGGACAAACCAGTAGATGAACAGCAGGAGGTCAGGATTAGATTGTATGTAGATCTACAGCATGATCAGCAAACTCACAATCTGCCTACTGCTGAAGAGATTGCAGTCATCATTCCTGAGAAAGGAGTCCATTATGCAATAGATAATAGAGATATGGTATTATGGACAAGAGGAGGACAACTTGAGCAAATAAGCCAGAACAGTCTTTCATATGCTGCTTTCTATTATATTCTGTTGTTTCCAAAGGAGAAGAATGGGTGGTATCCAAGAATTCCAATTTATGGTGCTCAACTGAGAAAACAAGGGGAGTATAGAAAACAAAGAGATAGAGAGGAACAGGCTTGCTCATAAATGGTCTCTGATACATGCTACTATACATATCATCTTTATATCAGAGATGGTCCTCAGCCATCTCTCTTCTATGGTGGAAAGCTATTTCAGTAGTTTGCTGTTGATGCATGGGTAAATTGTGAATAGAGAAAACTCAATTGGGCTAGAACACATCAACATACTCTCAGATCAGAGTGTTATGAGATGACTCCCAAGAAGAAAACTATTTCTTGTACATTTATCAACTTGATGAGAAACATCCAAGAATACAATACAAGAAAGATATAAATAGCATGGGAAGGATTATGTAAGAAATAGATAGTTCTTAGTAAGGGTCATGTGATTGTGGGAGGTAGGCACACAGACTATCTGATATTTGTATAAGTACCTAGAGGAATTCAACAGAAAACTCTATTGAGTTCTTTCTGAACAACTACCTTAGTTGAGCCTTAAGTCTTCACAACCCTGCACTAATACAGAGCTCTACCAGGGATTACAGGATGCTGCTGTACATAATAGACATAATAAAGAAGATGCTAGGCATTTGGGACACAAACTCATTCTTTTTTCTTTTTATATAGGAAGTTCTAGGTTTATGACTCAGTTGTTCCAAAATGCTATGGCCATTTGCAGGCATTTTCACAAACCAGATCTATTTTTCACCATGACTGCTAATCCCAAGTGGCCAGAAATTGTTCAGAGTCTTTTCCATGGACAGACAGCCACTAATTGTCCTGATATTGTATTATGGATCTTTGAACAGAAGAAAGCACTTCTCAAGCTCATTGATAATAGCTTCTTTGGTACTGCAGTAGCTCATATTTACACCATTGAGTTCCAGAAGAGAGGTCTTTCCCATATTTACCTGCTTATCTTTCTATACCCTCAAGATTGTATTTGAGACCCTCATTATATAAACTTCATGATCTCAGCACAGTTATCTGATCCTCAGCTACAGCCACTTCACTATGCAAAAGTTACTAAATATATATTGCATGGTCCATGTGATACTAATAATCCCCAAGCCAAGTGTATGGTCAATGGACAATATAGTAAACACTTTTCCAAAGACTATAGAGAAAGAACAGATTGGGCTAAGGACAGTTATCTACTCTATGCTAGGCCTAACAATGGCTTGGTATTTGAATGCAATGGGGCCAAGTTCATCAATCAATATATGGTCCCTTACTGTTCTCAACTTCTTCTTCTCTTTGATTGTCATATCAATATGGAGGTCTCTGCTATATTGGGAACTGTCAAGTATCTGAGCAAGTACATCTACAAGGGTTCTAACAGAGCAACTATAGAAATTAGTGGTAGAGTGCAGAATGAGATCAAAGCACATTTGGATGGTCAGTTTATTGGTCCAATTGAAGCTTGCTAGAAGATCTTTGAGTTCAACATACATGGAGAGTTACTAGCTGTCCAATGTCTTCCTGTCCATCTTCCCAATAAGTACTATGTTAACTTTTATGCATACCAGACTGTCAATGAAGTATTGGCCAGGCAAAATGTGGAGAAGACTCAGCTTACTGCTTGGTTTGATTACAACTCTGTACATGACAATGGTTTGGGCCTTACCTACTTGTAGTTTTCTCAATACTATATCTGGAATGCTAAAGTCAAGTCATAGCATCCAAGACAACATGCTAAGGTGATTGGAAGAATGTACTTTGTGTCACCATCAAAGAGAGAACAGTTCTTTTTATAACTTCTCTTGACTATATTTGAAGATGGAAAAAGCTAGGAGCATCTGAGGACCTGGAATGGCCAAGTGTTTGTCACATTCAAGGAGGTATGTATGGCAAGAGGATTACTGGAGAATAATCATAAGTAGAAGATTTGCTTGGAGGAAGCAATTGCAATACAGCCTGGAGTAGTATGTCATTGATTGTTGGCAGTGATCTTGCTGACTGATAAAGTGGCTGAAACTCATGTTCTCTGGGACTAATTCAAAGCTGGACTGTGTGATGATGTCAAGTACAAACTATATCATATGAGCCACTACCAAGCTGACCAGAAGATACCAGAGGATGATATTTATGATTATGGCCTTTGGAATCTAAACAGGATATTGGTAGGAATGGGAAGAAGTCTTGCTGAGTTTCCACCTATGTATCATAACTTGGCAAAACAGCTAAGTTATTATTTTATTTTACTTTCTTTTGATTTTCTTTTCTTTTCTTATTTGGACTTACTATACAAGAAAGAAGTGTAGGAAAGTATTACATGACAATGTTGCATGTTACAGTCACATGTCAGGATGTCACAAGGTCATGTCACATGATGACGTCACATGATAAGTGTGGGAAAGTAGTGCACAGACCATGTAGTAGTTATATAAGTAGTATATAGAATCAAATAGAAACTCTATCGAGTTCTCCTTGTCAACTCAGACTTGGAAGGTGATTAAGTCATCTTAGGCTAAGTTACTATACCATGCCTCTTCCACAACAACAGTGGGGTCACAGAATACCCAATTCTCTCTTACAGGCTGAGCAGTATGATATAGATGAAATGGCAACTTTGGTGAATAAGCAGAGGGCGATGTTTAATCCTGAACAAGCTACTGCTTTTGATGCTGTTTTGGAGTCTGTCACCAACAACCAAGGTCTCCTTTTCTTTATTCATGCTGCTGGTAGTTGTGGGAAGACTTTTCTTTATAATACTATTGCTGCTGAGATTAAGAGAAGAGAACAGGTGATACTATGTGTAGCATCATCTGGAATTGCTGCTCTTTTGCTAGATAAAGGAAAGATATCTCATTTATGCTTCAAGATTCCTCTTTCCATTAATAAGGACTCTATGGCTGGACTCAAACAGAATAGTTACATGTTTCCAGTCATCCAGCAGACCAAGGTTATCATTTGGGATAAAGTTCCTATACAGCACAAGTATGACATTGATACTGTTGATCAATGCCTAAGAGACTGGCTTGAAGTAAGTGATTACTTGCACTTGATAGCTGTTGAATTGACATATTATCTAGAATAATTATCTATTTGGTGGAATCACAGTAGTATTTGGAGAGGATTTTTGTCAAACTGTGCCTGTGATATCTAAAGGAATATGTCAACAAGTGGTAGCAGCATCTCTTTGCAGAGGAAATCTATGGAGACATATCAAGTTCTTATATCTTAGACACAATATATACTTGAGCCACTCTGAAGCTGACAATCAACATACTCAGTGGTTGCTGAAAATTGGTGCTGGATCAACTGTGGATGATAATGAGATAATACAAGTTCCTCAGTCTATGGTTTGCACTAATCTTAACACTCTCATGAACAGGATCTATCCAGGAATTGGTAATCCAAGAGTTCAAGATGACCAATACTTCTTGGAGTGCATTATTCTCTGTCCTAGAAATGATGAGGTGCATAATATTAATGAAGCTATTCTCCAACAGTTCAATCCAGTACCAAATGCAGAGGTCTATATGCTGAAAAGTATGGACTCTGTGTCTGAGGAAGATGAGATGCACCATGCCTATCCTATAGAGTTTCTTCAACAACTCAATAGTAGTGGATTGCCTCCTGCTTTACTTTGTCTCAAGGTTGGCTGTCCAGTTATCTTACTGAGGAACTTGGATCCAGGAGAAGGACTTTGCAATGGGACAAGAATGGTAGTGTTGAATATGAGAAGAAAAGTACTCCAGAACAGGATTATCAGCAAAGATAGGAGGTTTAGAGGAAAGGTTGTGTTGATTCCAAGAATCAGATTATTACCTAATGCAGATACATTGCCTGTGCCACTCAAGAGACTTCAATTCCCAGTCAGGCTAGCCTTTGCTATGACCATCAACAAGTCTCAAGAACAGTCAGTGGAGCATATGGGGATTAATTTGCAGATATCAGTGTTCTTCTATAGACAACTTTATGTGGCATTTTCAAGATGTACTTCAGTATTGATATTTCAGTACTTCTTCCAGAACAGAGCCAGGAGAGCAGAAGGACACTTAATGTAGTATATAAAGAGGTATTCAATAGTATTAGGTTATAGATTATATATGTATGGACAATAGACTTGAAATTGATTTCTACTATAATATCAGAAGTGAGTGAATAAAGTCAGTCAGAATAGTTAAGTCAGTAAGTGATTGAAAAAATATTACAGAGTACACAGAAAGTTGAAGAAGAGAGTATAGTGAACTGACTCCAATATATACTTAACTATTTAGAATTAGTAGAGAATTCAAGTTGGGCCATAGGCCCAGATAAAAGCCTCATCTAGTAAGTATGCTGCGTTGTGTGTGGGATGATGGCTGATACATATATGTACCTAATCATTCCTATACCCTCTTTTTTCACTCAAAAAATGCAATAAATTCATTAAAAATTAGAAAAAATTCAGGAAAAATCAGAAAAAAGTACAGAAAATTAGGAAAAGTATTGGAGAAAGGAAGTATAGCATACTGTAGACTATTGGAGGAAAGGAGTATAATGTAGTGCAAACAATACTACTAGAAGTTATTGGAGGAAGGCAGTATAGCAAAGTGAAAACTGTTGGAAGAAAATAGTATAGCAGACTGGAGATAAGACTACTGGTAGTTATTGGAGGAAGGAAATATAGCAAACTGGAAACTATTGGAGGAAAGAAGTATAACATACTGTATACAATACTACTGACTGTGTACATTGTAGACAAACTGTTGGAGAAAGGGAGTATAGTATACTGTAGACAATACTAAAACTGTTAGAGAAAGGGAGCATAGTGATCTGCCAGACAATACAATGTCAACTTGACTCAGAATTAGTAGAGGGTTCAAGTTGGGCCAGAGGCCCAGATGAAAACCTCATATGTAAGTAGTAGGCATTTGATAACATCAAATGATGTACTTTAGTCAGTGTACTCTTACAACATATAATATGTTTGACAGAAAACACAAGTTTTCTCCTGTTTGAATTTATAACTACTTTGATTAGTCGCAGATGGTAAGGCTTCAAATCACCTCTGAGGTTCACAAAGAATAGTTGCAGGGAAATAATACTTTCATAGACATTTTGATGATCAGAGCTTGGCATCCTACATAGTTTTTTTTATCATGTCTCTTGTTCAACAAAAATGGTCAGGAGATCAACCATCTTTGCCAGATGATGCACCTAAAATGCCCTTAAGATTCACTACGACTTTGTTAAAAACGAATGATATCACAAATGAGAAACTTGATAGGATTGATCTAGAGATGACTATAGTGGGTTTTGACAGGGCATAGGCTACAAGCTGAATGTCCCCCAGTCTTTAAGTATAAATCACTTTGACTGCAAAGAACTACGGCTGAGAGGTACGTGTTTTGATTTCTCCTCAATAAAACCAAAACCATCCGGAAAAAAGATCATACATCATCTTTATTTTCGGATCAGCATCGTGTGACTTGTTGACATTGACGTTTCATTGTTGTAACCTACGTCATTCGTGTCCACGTCTACTTACCCTGCACTCCCCGTTTTTCGTTTCAACTTGCGCTTGATGGAATTTTAGGGTCGTCTCGATGTATGTATATGTATATCATATCGTATCATCTCGTATCATGCACATCGCATCATATCATATATCACATGGTATTGTCCTGATCCTGACTTCTCATTTGATTTGATTGATAATCAGAATAACAGTGAAAAATTGTTGGTGCTTTTGATATCCGTCATTTGTGACGAACACAGGGGTTGCCCTCTCCCCTTTTTTTTTCGGATGACATGAATACCGGATCGCGGGAACTTGACTTGAGTCGTGCTCTGTTCTGCTAAAAAAGTTCGCTATGTGAATTCAATTCTCGGGTTGGCCTACATCACATCAATATGGCAAAAAAAACACAAAACTTGATTTTCGCATTTCTCATTTCCTTATTTCCTTTTTGAATTAAGAAGGAGGAAAGCAGTTCCGGTGATAGATCAAAAGGTAACGAACGAACGAACAGGTCCACTCCAAGTATTGATGAACGATGATGGTTACTATACACCAAAATTTATTTTTTCACTTACTCACTCACTTTCTTTCTTTCTCGTTGCTTCGTTGCTTCGTTCCGGTTGTTCGGAGAACAGAAGAGAATAGGAACTGGGAACTGAGAACTGAGAACCGCGAACTTCGTGTTGGCCCTACCGTACACATCTCATTTCATTTCATTTCACGACAAGTAAGGGTTCACCGACTCAATTGTAAATGTCAGTGTCATTCAAAAAGAACCGTCGCGAACGACAAACGTGAAATATGGAAAAAAGAAAGAAAAAGATGGGGTTGGCTTTCGTTGATGATGATGGTGATGATGCCTTGCCTTCGGGTGTTTCAGACACGTCCCATTTCATTTCGCAAAAAAAAAGAAGAGAGATCCGGGTAGCAACCCACAACTAAACGGAATGGGTAGCTCTCCGAACGAATGATATATATATACACACTCTGAGGTGCCGAGACAAACCTCAACTTCACATCCCCCCTTCTTTTCTTTTTCTTTCTTTTTCTTTCGTTCACTTTTCAAACGAGTTGACCTCGTCTTTCATTTCATTTCATCTCATCTCATCTTATCTTTTTTTCTACACAACAACTCCAACTCTCGACACGAACACAATGCCCGCCAACCTCTTGCCCACCCTCCTCCCGCTCCTCTTATTACTCTTCTCAACCACCCAAACCGTCCAAGCCAAAAACGACTGGACCAAACCTTGTTTCACCGGTGTCTGCTCGTACGATCTCAACACCACCACCACTACGTCAAATGGAACAAGAGCTTCTGGGACGCTCAAAATCGTAAGTCAAACCATCTCTTGCAAAACGAACAAAAATACTGACGATTTGTTTGTTTTTTTTTATGAATAAAAGTGGGGCGAACCACATGCCATCGCTGACATCACACCAGCAAGTGGATGGGAAATCATAGCCTGCAATCCCAACAGCTCAGCACAAGATATCAGAATCGTATGCAAATCAACATCATCCGACCCGGGAAGTGGATGTGAAAACTTGTTTGCGTCGCCGAATAGCACGGTAACGGCATCGTCATCATCAGCATCAGCAACTGCGAGCACAGCAGACCCCTCGGCTACTGCCTTACCTACGGACGGAACCGAACAAGGAGCTATAGACAAGATAGTCCGACTCCCAGAAAACGCACGTACACAGCACCCCCCTCAGTATAAAAAACCCTCACCTTTTTTTGCTTGTTAGTGTGGATCATCTCCCTTTGCAAGAATCTCAAAAGCCTGGACACCCACAAACCAATCAATCCCTCACAGTATCGCCAGAAGGCTCGTAACGAGGGACGGCGAGACGCCTATAGTGCGCGCCTTGAGTATCGATACGAATTTTGGTGCTAGCGAACCACGGTATGCGTTTGTTTCTTCTTTGTTTTGAATAGATCAGTTGGTGAACGTTGTGAAGATATGGAGCGGTGAACTTTGCTGTGGTTGGAGCCAATTTTCCTGGAGCTGCTGCTTCAGGCGATCTGGACACATCCAGCGTAACCACAACCACGAACAACACCAGTGTTGTCAACAAACGAGGGGCTTCTGATTTCGTTGGTAATGCCGTGAACGCCGTTTCCTCGCTGAATGATTTCAACGTCGACAAGACGACCACGCTGGCACCCTTTGACGTCGACAAGACGTTCAATCTCGTTACGCAGCAGATTGACTGCTCGGCTGCGATTGCCGGGAATTCGAGTGTGGGTGTGAATGGTAAGGTTACGGTGGATGTGGATGCAAAGGTACATGCGGTGGTGAGTGTGGGTGTTGCGGCTGCTGGGACGATTGTACCCCCCGACATTAGCCAGTTTGGCCTCACGAGTGGTCAGTGTTTGAATAGCTGTTATTTTGCCGAGATGTTGACAGTTGTGGTGTAGGTATGTCTGCGGATATAGGTGGTTCGATTGTGATGAGTGCTGGTGTTGGTGGCACGTTGGATTCGGGGAAAATCAAATTATTTGAGATTGGTGTTGGGGGAATCGATATCCCAGGGTACGTCCGTGTGTGTGGGTGTGGACGTGGAGATTAACAGGGATGCAGTATTTTGACGGTTGGTCCGACGCTGCAGATTAATGCACAAGCGATATCATCTCTTGACTTGAACGTTGATATGACACTGGGCGTCGATTACAAGATCGACCAAGCGAATTTCACGTTCCCGACGGGTGGAGGTCAAGGAGGTTCATTCACCCCTGCAGATACCCGTATGTTCATGATCACTGAGAATTGATATATGAACATTTTGTTTTTCCAGCGTTAAAGCTTTCCGCACAGCCATCAGGGTCGGTGACAGGTAAAGTTGAAGCGCATATAATCCCGACGATCAACTTTGGAGTGAGCGCGTTTGGAGGAAAGACCGAGGCAGGAATATTTGTCGATTTTGATGGCTCGACTATTGTGACTCTGAGTGCTAGCGTCCAAGACAAGATAGGGCGACGTTCCCTCAGCACACGAGAACGTGGAGCAGAGATTCGTGGACGTGGAATGATTGGTGATGCGTTCTTTGGGAAAAGGAGTCCAGGGTTGTTTGGAGACATAACGGATGGTATCAAAGATGCTGCTTCCAGCGTTGGAGATGCAGTTAGCGATGCGGCTGGTGCGGTGAAGGATGCGGTTACTGGGTCGGATGCTGCAAGTGACGGCAGCACTACAACAGCACCAGCTGCAGCAGATACAACGGCACCTACCACGAATGGAGATGGGGCGTCGTTTGGTGGATGTGCGGACGTGACTGCTGGACTGTCGGTGAACGTTGGAGCCGATGCGGATTTCTTCAGCCTTTTCAGCCCCTCTACTAAATTCTCGTTGTTCTCCAAGACGTTTTCTCTGTTCCAGGTACGTCGTATTTCCTAGTTGAGTGGACCGGCTGACGATCGGATTGTTTAGAAATGCTTTGGAGCCCAACAGCGACGTTCGCCTGTGAGCAAGAGAGGGTCTGGTCTGAAGTGTAATAATGGAGGAAAGGCAGCGACATTGGTAGACGATGTGATTTCAGCGTCCAAGCTTGTGTAGTGATGTTAATAAACATGAGTTGATAGCGTGGCTGTGCAAGGATGGAAGCTGTGTACCAGGTGAAGCTCCTGGCGGCTTTGCAAAGTGGTGAGCGTCTAGCCGTGCGCCATTAAACGAGATTAACAGAGGCAGGGGACGCTGGGGTGATACTGCCCTTGTTGACTGAGATTGACAAAGAGAGAGACACCGCTGCTGCAACTCTCCATCTCGCTGTCCGCTGTGCTCCATGTCAGTCCTCCTTGAATACGCTTCCCTTGCTCACAGTCACCGCAGTATCCACCATCCAGCTACTTCTTTCCCACCGCGCCATATCACCCAATGGCATGCACTCTGATGCGAGTCCCCTTCACCTCGCTGCGTCCTTGGGTCGAGCAGACGTCGTGTCCCTCCTGTTGGACCAAGACTCCATAGACGACTCCATTCGAGACACTCAAGGAAGAACCTGCAGAGACCTAGCGAGGTCCCAGCACATCGCCAAACTCATCGACGGTAAGCCCGCTCCTTCTCGTCTTCCCACCCACTCACTCCCCCCCAGATTCACGATCCTTCCTCACCGCCTCCTACCGCTCGCTCCTCCGCTCCTACATCCTCTCGCCTCCATCAGACCCTCCTCCCCCCGCACTCCTCGCCCTGCTTTCCTCTCCTCGTGCCTCCTTGGTCGACCTCTCCTACCTCGACGACGCTTCTGGATCAGCCCTCCTCCACGAAGCTGCCAAACGAAAAGACCTCCGCTTGATAGAGCTGGCTGTACGCGCAGGCGCCGATGTATTTGTAAGGAACAGGAGAGGAAAAATGCCGCTGGACAGTGCAGGGAAGGATGACAAGGTCCGCGTGTTTCTGCGACAATGTGAGTGCGCTTTCATCTCGTTCACCTTTATTCATGCGCAACTAGTTGCCAATCACGATACGTCACTCAGTCAGACGCCTATAGTCACCAACGAACCACCAACGCTCAAGGGGTATCTGAACAAGTATACAAACGTAGCCAGGGGGTACAATACTCGTTGGTTTGTCCTGGCCAATGGGGTCTTGTCATGTTCGTCTTTTTCTTGATTGCTCCCATTTGTGTGTAATCGTGCAATAGACTATCGACACCAAGACGATGAAACTATCACTTCTAGAGGCTCCATCTCCATGAAAAACGCCTTTCTCAAAACCTCTAACAACTCGGCGCCGTCCAATAAACCCTCTCTGCGATTCGAAATCCATTCCCTTCCGTCTACCCATCCATCGTCTTCTTCGCAGCAGAAATGGTACATCAAAGCCAACCATCCTACAGAAGCTTCGAGGTGGATCACAGCTATTCGCGCGTGTATGGATTGGTATACAAAGCGGGATGATGCGACGCCTAATTTGACGGTCGCTGGAGCAGAGGTGGAGATGATAAGAAGAGCCAGTGGGGAATCGTACAGTGACTCGAAATCGGTATATTCTTTCGTCAAATCCAATAGACCCCAATTCCTCGGTCGGCCATCGATGGTGCCTACTGGTTTGTCCATCTCTGTCTCTGGTACTGGTGGAGATGCGGATTCGATCCATGTTGCTAGTGCTGTGGATCCGGTCGCTTTCCTTCCTGCTGAGAGAGGGGAAGAAGACGAAGACGAAGACATGGAGACTTCATCTACCGATACAGGCGCGAGAGGATTAGGCCAGGCACCGCCGTTTGAAGCCGAGTGTGAGATTGCGGCGAATAGCGTGGTGATGCAGTTGGAAGCCGTACAGCAGTTGGTCGTTGGGTGTTTTGGCTCTACGATGACGGCACCGGGACATTTGTTACAGCCTTTAGCCATGGAGCCGAGTGTTTCGTCTTCGAGATCGATCCAGTCTTCTGGCGTGTCGGTATCGTCGTCCAAAGCCTCGTCGCATAAAGCTCAGCCGCATCTCCATCCTCCTGCTCCGACGCCTCCTCCTGCGATGGCGGTACCGCTGCCTTTGTCCGTTTCTCCTTTACCCACGTCTGTTTCTTCGACGACGTCGCATCCGCATGAATCGCTCGTCCTCACGAGCTTTGATCAGCTCTCTACCCTTCTTGATAAGCATTTGCAGATTGTATCTGTGCGTGAAGAGTGGTATAAGAAAAAGTTGAGGAGTGAGAGGAGGAGACAGAGTGTTTGGGAGGAGAGTTTGAAGACGGTTGTGAGAGAGGGGGAGATGTTGGAGAATGAGTTGAGGGAGAGGAGGAGAAGGAGAGGGAGTGTGAGGGTTGGAGAGTTGGATTTGGGGAGTGGAAGGAGGAGGACGGAGACGATCAAGGCGACGCAGGGAGTTGGACCTTTTGCTGTTGAAAAACAACAACCAGCGAAAACTATGGAACCTGTTGCGACAACGTTGCAACAACAACCAGCACGAGTTGGATTGGGGACGATGGTAGAAGACGAGGAAGAGTATGATGATTCAGAAGACGAGTTTTTCGACGCGATTGAATCGAATAATTTACCTGGATTGGTGATACCTCGACCGTTGAGCACGCTGTCGAGTCCTGCTCGTTTACCGTCGTATATCTCTGAAGAGCCGTATTCTGGTATGTGTCTTTTGACACTCATTTGTTGTCCCTGTAATTTTTTTTTGTGTAGGTTATAAGCGACTCCGTACTCGATTGGAAATCAAGAACGATGAGAGGCCACCGACGAGTTTGTGGAGTGTGTTGAAGCATAGTATAGGCAAGGATTTGACGAGGATTAGTTTTCCGGTGTTTTTTAATGAGCCGACGAGTATGTTGCAGAGGATGGCGGAGGATATGGAGTTTAGTGAATGTTGTGCGTCTTCTTTTTCTTTCTTTTTCTTTTGTGTGAGGAAAAGGTATTGATGTGGGTGTTTGGGAAAAAGTGGATACGGCTGCGACACAGCAAGAGTCGTTGAAACGATTGGCGTTTGTAGCTGCGTTTGCGATGAGTAATTATTCGAGTACGATTGGGAGGATTGCGAAGCCTTTTAATCCTATGCTTGTGCGTGTTTTTGAGTTTGTGTGTTTGTGGGGTGTTTGTTGGACTGATGATGGATGATGATGTTTGTGTGTGGTTTGGGTGTGATTTGTAGAGCGAGACATTTGAGTATGTGAGGTTGGATAAAAAGTATCGTTATGTGTCTGAACAGGTGTCGCATCATCCCCCTATTTCGGCGTGTTGGGCTGAATCGCCGTTATGGCGCTATTTTGGCGAGGTGAGAGCGCTAATTGATTTTCTTATTTTGATTGATTTTCTTATTTGATGATGATGGATGGTGTAGGTGGACGCGCAAAACAAGTTTATGGGGAAATCGTTTGAGATTAGGCCTACGGGTGTTGCCCACGCTGAACTTTTGATACCCGAATCTTGGGTGATGACGACGTCGTTGTCGTACCCGAAAGCGAAGGGAAGGTTGGGAGAGGGTAAAGTTGTGGAGCATTATACGTGGAAAAAAGTGACGACGAATGTTTCGGGGTTTATTTTGGGTAGTCCGACGATTGATCATTATGGTGATATGGTGGTACGTTTTTTTTTGTTTGAACGTGTGTGTTTGTGGGGAGTTGATTCAGGGGATAGATTACGAATCATAGAACGAATGAACGGTGTGTGTTGACGTTTAAGCCTCGAGGATGGCGAGGTAAAGATGCGTATGAGATATTGGGACAGGTGATGGATGGGAAGGGGAGGAAGGTTTATGAGATTGCGGGACGGTGGAATTCGCAGTTGATTATGAGAAAAGCGGGGGAGGGAGGTGTTTTGAACCCGGATACGTCGGTTTCGGTGGAGAGTTTGATGGGACCGTCTTCGACTTTGGCCGTTTCTTCTTCATCATCTTCTTCCACCAACCAGGATAATGCCCATGCGCGTCGTCATGGGACGTATATTCTCCTGTGGAAAAATTCGGTCAAAATACCCCAATCTCCGTTTAATTTGACGCCGTTTGCGATCACGTTGAATGATGTATCGAGTTTGAGTTTACGACGACCTTTTTTACCGCCGACGGATTGTCGACTTCGACCTGATCAACGTGCGTTTGAGATGGGTGAGTATGATGTGGCGAATGGGTTGAAGATGGAACAGGAGGAGAAACAGAGGAAGACGAAGAGGGAGAGAGAGATGGGGGTGAGGAAGGGGCATGAGCCCAGGTGGTTTGAGAGTGGGACGTGTGGGGATACGGGGGAGAGGGTGTGGATGCCGAAAAAGGTCAAGGTGACAGTGAGAGTGGGAGGTGAGGAGGAGGAGGAGGAGGAGGAGAGGGTGGAGTATTGGGTTGAGAGGGAGCGAGTTTGGAAGGATGTGAAGGAGGAGAAGAAGGAGGAGGTTTTGTGGAGAGATGTGGAAGAGATTTTTATTGATGAGCCAGAGGTGGTTCGGAGATTTGTACTTGGGTAGTGTATAATACTGGATCCTTCCACTTGATGTTATTGTTATAGTTTTGTTTTTAGATGTTTTATTGGTCTGGTACTCGAGGGAAATACATGAATTGGGCCAAGGCATGTTCCTCTTTCAGAGAATCTTTCCAAAATTACTATCCAATTATTTATCTAAAGCAGAAATTTCATATATTTTTCATACTCCATTCTCTGGTTCACATTCTGCCTTGAGATTTTCATACTAGGCAGCGTTTGGTCTGATAGCATACATGAATTACCATAGGCTAAAGTGCAAGTCATATACCTAGTCATGTGTATTTCTTCTGCAATAAATTGACTTGTGTTGTTCAGACTTTAGGCCCTTGCCTGGGGCCCACCAAGGGTGACTCTAGGGTAAGCCAGTGACTACCAGGCCCAGGGTGTATTTTACTTTGCAGGCTTTATATTTATTTTTAGTAGACTTACAGTGTTATTCCAAGTGTATACTCTATTGTTAAGAGTATATCTTCTGAGAGCAAAGTACAATTATTTTATTCTAAATATAAGAATTGTAAGGGTGACTGGAGTGGAGTGACTCCAGGAAAATCCTTAGCTAAATTACACTCCAAGAAATAGGTCACAACTCATCTCCAGGAGAATCCTTATAGATTAGGATAAGGCTTCTGGAGGGATACTCCACACTATATATACTATTATGGTTCATACATTACAATTCTTGCTACTCTAGTAGTCAGGGTCAGGAGTTCTAAGTTGGAGTGAGCTAAAGGTGTTTAAATATTCTGTAGTAATGTTCAATTAGTTGTAGGGTCACTCCAGAGAGCTAAACTAGTGTATTAGAGCCAGCATCAGTAGGGTTCTCTTACATATGCTCTATCCTTGCCCTTAAGTCTGTTACAAAGTTTTATCACAAATGGCCACTTACTGGTTTGTGATTCATTGATTTAGTAATCAAAAGGCTCAAAAGAGCAAAGTTAGACAAGTGACAAAAGATATTACTAAGTCTGAGGTTTAATTCTCAAGCAGAGAGTCCTATAAGGGGACAGCAGCTGTAAGGGTAACATTAAGCAGATGGCCAGAGGTCATACCAAAAAGCTTGGTAAAGGTTCCAGAAGCTAGTGTGCTATTCAAGTAAGGATAGATCTACCCATACAAGCTTTTATATATACTACAAAAGACAGTCTGTGTACAGTCATGTGAGCTACAGTCCAATAATAGCACTTCCTATCTAGGATAAATAGAATAATTGGAGCAATATGCAGACAGAAGAGCAAGGGAATAGATAAATGAGTGATAAGATAAGATCCACTAGGTAAATGTGAACCTAACACTTAGCTAAGCCCTGTTCTAGGATGACAGTCATCCCCTTACAGCAGCCACCCTAGGATAGAGCTTAGCTAAGTACCTGATTTACAATCTATCTAGTGGATCTTATCTTATAATGTATATCCATCTACTTCCTTACCTCTCTATCTACATGCCATCTTGATCATTCTATTTAACCTAATTAGGAAGTGCTATTATTGGACTGTAGCTCACATGACTGTACATAGACTGTCTCTTATAGTATATAGGGACCTGTACTGGTAGATTTACCCTTACTCAAATATCACTCTAGCTTCTGGGATCCTTGCCTAGCTTTCTAGTATGACCTCTGGCCTTCTGTCTGATGCTGCCCTTACAAGTCCTTATATACAGGAATATGATGATCTGTGCACCAGAACAGACTATCATATGTTTACTACCTATTGTTCTACATATGGTAGTGCTATTGTTCTTGAAATAGAGATAACCTAACTATCACAAATGGCCACTTACTGATTTGTCATTGGTTGATTTAATAATCAAAAGGATCAAAAAAGCAAAGTTTAGACAGTAGCAAAAGATATTGTTAAGTCTGAGGTTTATTCTCAGACATACAGTCCTTAAATACATGATTGTGGTAGTCTGTGCACCAGGATAGACTACCACATGATCACTACCTATTGTTCTATATATAGAAGTGCTATTGTTCTTGAAATAGAGATAACCTAACCATCTTAGGGTAGTCCTTTGTTCTATTCAAGAATAGATAATAATCTATGGGTAAAGATCAGTATCATGTACAAATATTGAGGATCTTGTATCTCCATGGGATCTTATTACCTTGAGGTTTATTTATGATCAAAAGAAGTGCATTAAAGAGAGCTTCACAATGGTTGTTAAAGCAAACAATTATATCAAGTGGTTCCCAAGATATCAGTGATTTAGTATCTGGTGACTTGGTGATTGCAAACTGATCTGCTAATAACTCAGTGAATACTGATTGCCTTGAGACATTTTTGGTACAGTTTGAAAGGTCTTAAGGGCTTTTGGTGGCTATTTAGATTGTTGAAATCAGTCAAATATTCCTAGAGTTATGGTCTAAATGAAGTTTGTGACACTAACTGTCTTAGAGCAGTCCTTTGTTATAAGGGTGACCAGAACAGAGCTCTAGAAGAAACCTCAGTATATGAATAGACTCCAGAATGTGTTTACAACTCACCTCCAGGAGAAATCTCAGAGAATAGGATGAGGCTCCTGGAGGGTAATCTACACTATATATACAAGTCCCCTAGTTATGGAATGTCTCAGCAGTCAGGGACAGGAATGCAGGGGAGGGCAACTAATTAAATGTAAGGTAGTTATTATTTAATTAGTTGCAGGGTCACTCTGGTACACTACTACTAGTGCATCAGGAGTGAAGTTTAGTGTGATCCCCTTACATTCACCCCCTCTCTAAGGTTTCTGCATCTTGAAGCAATAGGTCTGGGTTGAAAAATGGTATCAAAGTCTGTTCTATGAATATGTCTCAGAGCTACCAGATGCTTGCAGTAGAACTTTGCTACCAGGCTGGGTGCTGAAACATCAGAGATAGATTCCCAAGAGCTATGCTCCCTGCTGTATCCCTTCTACTTGACTAGGAACTGGAACCTCCTCTGGTGCCACCGACTGTCAAGTATCTTCTCCACTTCCCACTCTTTCTCTTTGTCTACTATAATCAGTGGAGGTGGGGGGTTTGGTCTTTGTCCCAGAATTGGGTTGATCAGGGCAGTGTAGTGACTTAGCCTGAGACAACTTAATCACACTCCAAGTCCGAGTTGACAAGAAGAACTCAATAGAGTTCCCATTGGATTCTGTACACTACTTATACAACTACTACATGGTCTGTGCACTACTCTCCTATACTTATCATGTGACTCCATCATATGATGTGACACTGTGATGTCCTAACATGTGACTTGTGATGTGTGATATTTGTCATGTGACACTTTCCCACACTTCTTCCTTGTGTAGTAAGTCCAGATAAGAAAAGAAAAGAAAAGAAAAGAAATAAATAAGGACTTAGCTGTTTTGCCAAGTCATAACATTATACAACTACTACATGGTTTGTGTACTACTTCCCCACACTCATCATGTGACATCATCCATGCAACATGACCATGTGACATCATCCATGCAACATGACCATGTGACATCATCCATGCAACATGACCATGTGACATCCTAATGTGTGACAGTGATATGTGACATTTGTCATGTGATACTTTCCTGCACTTCCTCCTTATGTAGTAAATCCAAATAAGAAGAGAAAAGAAAAAGAAAAGAAATATAGATAATAACTTAGTCATTTTGCCAAGTCATGACAAAGGGACATTTAGAAGAGGAGAATTGCCAGGAAGGTGTAAAGGCAATGTCAGACTTAAGGCCAGAGGTTACACTAGAAAGCTAGTAAGAGTTCCAGAAGCTAGGATGATATTTGAGTAAGGGTAGATCTACTGATACAGGCTTCTATATATACTACTAGAGGTAGTCTGTGCACAATCACATAAGCACTAACACAATAATACCAAACATTCCTAATATAGTTATAGGCTATTGTTTGAGTACAAACTAGACCAAGGAAAGACAGAGAAGAATAGATATGTACTAAGAGATCCAGACTCTAAGAATAGATCTATCAACACTCACTAAGCATGCTCCTAGGGTCCCCTTACAGAAGATTCATGGCAAGAGGGTTATTTGGGTGGTCGGACAAGAGATATAATAAGGAATATTGGGCAAAATTAGAGAGAAATTGGAGACATTGGAAAGAAGACAGAGTTAGAGAGCAAAGAACAATGGAGACAGTTAAAGAGGAGGAAGAAGAAATCAACCAGGAAAATTCAGGTTTAGAATAGAAGAAAATGATGATGAAATAGGAAATATTAGGGACCTATATGACAAATTATGAAAAATCCTTGGGACAAGAAATCTTGAGAGGGGGATAGTGTCATGACTTGGCAAAATGGCTAAGTCAATATTTATTTTCTTTTTCTTTTTCTTTTCTTTTAGTTTCACAAAGATCAGGCACATGAGACAGTTGGACAAAAAGGTACTCATGGGACTTTGTAAGCACTTGTAAATAGTGAAAGGTATATAAGTAGCTTATATGAATTGAATAAGGACTCTATTGAGTTCTTCTTGTCAACTCAAACTAGAAGTGGTTCTAAGGTGTCTTAGCCTAAGTTTTTACACCTGACCAAGATAAGATAGGAAAGATGTTGGTGTTCACTTCTACATAAAAGAGATCCCTGGACCACTTGGCTGTGTGCCCACTTTTAAAGAATGTCAATGCCCAAAAAATCTTTTCCTGGTCTAAATCAAACTGCTCTGGTACTAGGTGCATGTATAGAGAGCAAGAGTTGAGAAACATTCAACCATGACTCCACTCTCTACTGAAGTCTGGGGGCAAGGGGAGTTTGGACCAGACCCTAGAGCAAGAAACAGTCAGTACAGAAGGGAATAACAGTGGAGGTAACAGTGCCAGAAAAGGAAGAGTATTAGCTACTGGAGTCAGAAAGGAGTTTCCAACAAGCTGCATAAGCTGTTGTAGTTGGGTGGTTAGAGGAGCAATGATATTATTTTTGGCATTGTTCTGCCTTTTGGTGAGCTCCTGTAGATAATACTAGAGGTAGTTCTGGGAGGTCTCTGTAGGCATTGATATTCCAGAAGCAGAATTGTACAGAGGGTCAAGATAGGCAAAAGAGGATGGCCTATAGGTGGCTGTCTATTGCAGTTGCTTAAGGCTCTATTAGGAGATCCTATTCTTCTATAAGGGTGACCAGAGCAGAGTAACTTGGGGAGAAACCTTAGAAAATAGAATAAGGCTCCTAGAGAGGTAGTCTATACTATATATACAATCCTCTCAGTTGCAGAACATTTTAGCAGTCAGAGTCTGTCACAAAAAGGTGACTACTAAATAGTAACATGGAGGTATAACAAAATACCTGTTCAAAGAACTACATAAATAGCTGGACCCTCATTAGCAAGTAGCCTTGCTAATATCACCCTTTTGGTATAGTGGTAAACTATACAGTATGTGACTACTGGTCCATAGTACAACTGTGACAGAGTTAGTATAGTATGACTATTGGATTGAACTAACTCTAGGACTGAGTTGTCTTTTATTTGGGGTGAACAAAGAGAACTTAACAAAGTTCCCCTTAGATTTGGGCTACTACTTATACCTTTTACACATGGTCTGTACTACCAGTAATGATCTAATAGAATCCACTAGAATGTTTCTAGACATATGACTTTATGATATGACTGATCTTGTAACTAATTTGTCACAGGATGTGACATATTTTGTGACATTTGTGACATGTCTTGTGATACTGATCATGTGACCTCCCTATTATCTAATGAAAAGAAAAGTAAAGTAAAAGATAAAAGAAATAAAGAAATAAAAGTTATTATGGCCAAGGCAGCCTATAATACTATACTAGCAAATATAGTGCCAATTCTGGTAAGTGTAAGAACTTAGACTGAGACATCTTAGAACTACTCCTAGCCTGAGTTGACAAGGAGAACTTAATAGAGTTCCCATTTGATTATTGTATACTACTTATATATATTTTGTATTTACATCTATTTACAAAGTCCTATATATCTCTTCTAAGTCATTTCTGCTCATGCATTTGCCAATTACCTAATTAAAAGAAAAGAAAAGGATAAATAAATAAATAATGACTTAGCTGTTCCTGGATTAAGCTCTACATTGTCTCCACTATCTTTCTGGCACTAAAACTTTTGGACTCAAGTATAATAGGACCTTGAATGGGGACATGTCCTCTATTATTTTGGGATACTCAGACTCTGATTGAGCTAGAGACATGGACACTCACTGTTCTACTGGTGGCTATGTTTTTCTTATGTATAGAGCTGCTATCAGTTGGAGTAGTAGGCTATAGACTTCTCCAGCTCTTTTTTCAGTTGAAGTTAAGTACATGGCCATGATGTATGTAGCACAGGAAGTTATCTGGATCTGTCAGCTACTTGAAGATCTGAATTATAAACAAACTAGTCTCACTACTCTTTTAGATGACAATTAAGATGCAATTGCTCTTGTAGGGAATCCCAGTGACTATCTATGAACCAAGCATATTACACTTTACTATCACTTCATTCACTTTACTGTTTCAATTGATACAGTTCTTTGGGAGTATGTTCCTACTTCAGAAATGGCTGCTAATGGACTTACAAAAGAGCTCTCTGGACCAAAGCAGTTTTACAAAAATGCTGGGTCTAAGTCCATGTCTGGGCAGGAGTGTTGCAGATTGAAGCTACAGATATAGACTTAATTTGGAGTTGCACAATGTTAATTTACTTATGTAATAAAAATAACATCCTGTTTTTACTTCTGAACTACATTGAGAACTACCCTATCCTATAACTAGGTACAATCAGTACTTGTAAATAGTCCAGAAAATATAACAATATTCACCTCAGCCCTATAAGTGCAGAACTGAGGTGTGAAAAACCATAGTATGCAAAGTGTCCACTAGCTTAGTAATCTACCAATAACAGCCATCAGTGATAAGAAGATCAATGTTATGAGATGGCTCCTCAAAAAGAAACTATTTCCCACCCATTTATTAATCTGATAGGAAATACCCAGGAACATAACATGGGAAAGATATAAATAGTATAGGAAAGATTATATAAGATATGTATAGTTATTAGTAAGAGTCATGTGATTGCAGGAGACAGATGCACAGACCAACAGACATTTGTATAAGTAGCTAGAGCAATCCAACAGGGAACTCTATTGAGTTCTTCCTGAACAACCACCTTGGTTAAGCCTAAGTCTTCACAATCTTGTGCTAACAATCAAGAGAGATTGGATGAATAAGGTAAAACCTGATAGAAGAAAACAGATATCACAACACACTATGGGCAAACAACTGTCAAATAAAGTTACAAGGCTTGATGTTAAGTGATCTATCAGATTAATCAGCTATGCCAGTTATATGCATGACATTTGTTACACTGACCTAATTTTGTTCAAAAATCAACAATTTATGCACTAACCTGATTCTTGACACTGTTCATCTACACCACAGACTCTAATAACCCTCACACATATATACCTGGATACCCTCTCATTGACACACAATATCTTCAGCACATTGAGAGTCTTTTCCAGTCTGAGATAACAGCAATAGAGGAGATTTAAGGGTCAGCTTGATACAGAAAAATTTGGGTGGTCAAAACAACAACAGTAGAGTACACTTTACAAGAGGCAGTACTGCAGAACCAGATAGAAGATTTAAGACTGAAACTTGAACAAGCAGAACTTTGGTACAATGATAATTCTCACTATTTTTTATTTTTTATTTAATTTTTAACCAATGATTTTTAATACAAAGTCTGCAGTAGTCTACTGACTACAGAAGATTAATGCCTTTAATAGATATACAAAAAGAATAAAATACAAACAGAATAGAACAAAAGCAGAGAAAAATATACAGGAAAAAAGATGGTATAGAGCTGGAGACGAGATAAGTGGTAGGGCATGTATCACAAATGGCCACTTAATGATTTGTGATTTGCTGATTTGGTAATCAAAAGACTCAAAAAAGTGAAGTTAGACAGTAGCAAAAGATATTGTTAAGTCTGAGGTTTATCCTCAGATATACAGTCCTTAAATACATAATTGTAGTGGTCTGTGCATCAGGATAGACTACCACATGATCACTACCTATTGTTCTACATATAAGAGTGCTATTTTTCTTGAAATAGAGATAACCTAACCATCTTAGAGCAGTCCTTTGTTTTATTCAAGGATAGATAATAATCTATAGGTAAAGATCAGTATCATGTACAAATATTGAGGACCTTGTATCTCCATGGGATCTTATTGCCTCAGGGTCTATTTATGGCCAAAAGAAGCACATTGAAGAGAGCTTCATAATGGTCATTGAAGCAAATGATTATGTCAAGTAGTTCCTGAGATATCAGCAATTTAGTGTTTGGTGACTTAATAATCACTGACTGATCTGTGTAGTGACTTAGCCTGAGATAACTTAATCTCATTCCAAGTCCAAGTTGACAAGGATCCCATTTGATTCTGTACACTACTTATACAACTACTACATAGTCTATGCACTACTTTTCCACACTTATTATGTGATATCATTATATGACATGACCCTGTGACATCCTGACATGTGACTGTGATGTGTGATATTGTCATGTGACACTTTCCCACACTCCTTCTTTGTGTAGTAAGTCCAAATAAAAAGAGAAAAGAAAAAGAAAAGAAAAGAAATATAAATAATAACTTAGCTGTTTTGCCAAGTCATGACAATCTACTGATAATTTGGTGAATACTGATTGCCTTGAGACATTTTTGGTATCATTTGAAAGGTTTTCTTAAGGGCTTTTAGTGGCCATTTAGATTGTTGAAATTGATCAAGTATTCCTGGAGTTATGGTTTGAATGAAGTTTGTGATATTACTCCCTCTCTTAGTTTGAGCTCTGTTGAGAAGTTATCTTGTTTTTGGTAAACTCTGAAGATATTCCTGCAGCTTTCCACCTGCATTATGTAGATTTTCCTCAGGTTCCCATGTATTGTCTCCTTGACTATATCCTTTTTATCTGACAAGGAATTTGTTTTTTCCATATCTTTGTCATGAATCTAGAATTTTCTCTACCTCCTATTCTTCCTGGCCCTGTATCAAGGTCAGTGGTGGGGGTGTGGATTTCTGTCCATGGATGGTGGATTCAGAGTACTGTACTAACTTGCTAGCATAAAACACTGGGTACAGTGCTCAGTAGCGAGATGGCATCCTAAGCTAGAATATAACCAAGGACAACTTTTCTATTATTTTGAATGGTCCTTCATACTGGGGTTGTAATGCTTGCTCCATAGTCTAGTAATCCTTCAGATTGAATAGCACCTTGTTACCAACTTTGAATAGGACACTTTGGACTTTCTAGTCATAGTACCACTTCATTCTTTCTACTGCAAGAGTGAGAGAGGCTTCTTGTCATTTATATGTCAGGTCATTCAAGCCCCTTTGTGGTGACTCTTTGACTAAAATTGGACCTGCTCTCAGGTATCTGCCATATTCAAAGAAGAGCAGACTTTCTTTGATGCTTTTGTATACTTGATTGTTATATGCAAACTCTGTACTGGGGAGTAGATCTGCCCAATTACTAAGGTTATAATCTATATAGCACTGAAGATATTGCTCTAATGCCTGGTTTACTTATTCTGTTTGTCTATCCATTTGTGGATGATATATTGTTGACATTGTAGATTCTATTTCTAAAATCTTGCACCATTCTTGGAATAGCTTAGCTGAGTATTGTACTCCTCTATCCAAAATGATTTGTAGCAGCAGTCCATGCAATAGATAGACCTTGTCATATAGTAACTGCACCATATCTTTGGATGAGAACTGATTCTTGATAGGAATGAAATGAGTTCTTTTGGTGAGCCTGTCACCTGTCAACAATAACACAGATAGCATTGTAACTGTTTGACTCTGGCAATTGCATAATTAAGTCCATTGAGATTATTTTCCAAGGCCTGTTAGGTGCCTTGTTAGGCATGAGTGGTCCAAAAGGTTGCTGTGCACGATTTTTCATCTACTAACACATATCATAACATGTAATATATTTCTTGACAAATGTTGTCATCCCAGGCCACCAGTAATTTCTGGAGACCAACTCATAGGTCTTCCACTGACCTGGGTGTCTGGCAGATGGCAAATCATAGTGTATCTTAATGATCTGTTGTCGCAAGGTGTCTTCCATACTGTGGAGAATATAAACTTTCCTTCTGTACAGGAGTAGTCTATTCTCATAGTTCCAGTCTTGCAAGGATTTTTCAATTCTCTTGGACCAGACTTGAGTAATATCTTATAGTCTTTGGTGACTTTGTCTGATAAGAGTGCTGCTTTGACCTCCTTTAGGATTATCTTGTCATTTATTGGCATCTCATGAGTAGCCTCTAGTGCATTAATAGCAAAGAACTCAGGTTTTAGCAACACCTGGTTTGTATTGTCGAGGTCTGTCCCTATCTCATGGTCTGCTCATCTGGACAAGAGGTCTTCTGCCTGCATTGTCTTTTCCGGTTTATGATAGAGTACAAAGTTGAAATGAGTCATGAAAAATGCCCATCTTGCTTGTCTCCTGGTCAGCTTTTGAGCTGTCCTGAAAAATGTAAGGTTCTGATGATCTGACCAGATCTCAACTTTATATGGATATTCCTCCAAATGGTGTCTGTATTCCTCTAGTCCCTGAATTACCACAAGTAGTTCTTTGTTATAGATTTCATAGTTTCTCTCATGGACATCTAATGGCTTGGAGAAGAAAGCTACTGGGTGCCACAGGTTAGTTTACATGTCCTTTTGTGATAAGACAGCTCCTGTTGTGAGGTCACTGGCATTAGTGGATAACTTAAAGGGATCTTTATCATTTGGTATTCTTGGGACTAGAGCTGTGGTAAAGGCCTTTTTCAGTGCCTCAAAAGCATTTTTTTGCTCTATACCCCAAGTCCAAGTACTATCCTTCTTGGTCAAGTTGGAGAATGGCTTTGACATCTTGGCAAAGTTCTCAATGAACCTACAATAGAAATTTGCAAAGCCTAAGAATGCTTGTACTTGCTTGACTTTAGTCGGTACTGGCCACTCTAGAACTTCTGAAAGTTTCTCTCTATCCATCTATACTTTATTCTCTGAAATAATTATGCTTAAATACTTGATACTACTTTGCTCAAAGAAACACTTCTCTGCTTTAGTGTAAAGGTCATTAAATTGGAGCCTTTTTAGCACTTCCTTGACCAATCACCTGTGCTCCTTTAAACATGTTCCAAATATTAGAATATCATCTAAATACAATATTATTAGTCATATGTGAATCAAGTCTCTCAATATGTCATTTATCATGCTTTGGAAGGTTGCTGGTGTATTGGAAAAACTGAAATACATGACAGTTGCCTTGAAAAGACCTTGTCTTGTAATAAATGCTGTCTTCCATTTGTTCCCTTCTTTGATGTGAACATTGTTGTACCCCCACCTCAAGTCAATTTTGGTAAGGATTGAGGCTTTGCTGAGTGATTCAATCAAGTTGGCTATTCTAGGGATTGGATAGTGATTTTTGACAGTAATTCCATTAAGAGCTCTATAGTCCATAACAGGTCATAAGCTTCTATTGTGCTTCTTTACAATGAAGAATGGAGCTGCTATCAGGCTAGTAGATGGTCAGATATACCCTTTTCTGAGTTCCTCATTGATCCATGTATCAAGAGAGTTTCTTTCCACTAGAGAGAGTGGATAGATCTTGGCTGGTTTGGGAAGCATTGCGCCTTTTATAAAGTCAATTGCATAGTCATATGGTTTCTGTATTGGCATTCTCTCTGACTTATTCTTTGAAAATACATTCTCATACTCATGTAGCAATTCTGGTACATGAGCCTTCCAGGTTGTTGTATCTTTGCAATCTAAGTCCCTATATTGGTCTTAATTGTTGAGTATAGCTGCAATTATCACTGCCTATTGATGATTGCCTAGGTCAGTTGTGTCTGCCCAGCTAAGAATATGGTTGTCGGGGTCCTCATTTCCTATGTTGTCCAATGAGGGGGATTCACTGACATCCAGCTCAAGATGAAGTTCATTAGCTCCTGCTTTTACATCTTGTGTTTTATGGGCTTTACTAGCATATGTATCTGGGCACCTGATAAACTCCCATTGATCTTTTCACCAATCAATATTTGGATTATGCTTATACAAGTACAAATACCCAATCATTATCTCTTTATTCCCTAAGTTGGTGACAAAGAGGTGTTGGGTTGTCTTGTATGATCCAATTTCTACATAAGCTCAGACATACTCAGTTATCTGTTCTGCCTTGTTGGGAGTGCCATCCACGTTGATTATACAATATGGATTTGCCAGTTTATAAGTTACCAGGTTATTATTTTCTATGACAACTCTATCAATGAAGTTCATGGTAGCTTTCAAATCAACTAAAGCCTCAGTCTGTACTTTCTTTCCATATACCCAAAGTATAACTGGAATTTTAAAGGAGGTAGTCTTGTTGTGCACTATATTATTACAAGATTCCAGTACTACTTCTGACTTTTGTGAGCTAATAGAGGGTATACTTTCCTTCAACTGTAGATCATAGACATTATATTCTACAGTCCCAAGGGAAAATCCAATTTGGGCATCTCTTTTCCCTTCCCACTCAGAGGAACAGGATCAGGTATTTCCTCAATTGATGCACTATTAATTTTGATGTCCTCAGAAGGGGAATCTAGGTTGTCACTGTCTTTCTCCAATATCTTCATCAGCTGTGCTCTAAACAACTGATTTTTGTTCTTGCTTAGACCTGGTGGAGATGATTTCTGGGAAGAAGTCTTATGAGGATGCTTGTCCTTATCACAAATGGCCACTTACTGATTTGTCATTGGTTGATTTAATAATCAAAGTGCTCAAAAAAGCAAAGTTAGACAAGCAGCAAAAGATGTTGTTAAGTCTGAGGTTTATCCTCAGATATACAGTCCTTAAATACATAATTGTAGTGGTCTGTGCACCAGGATAGCCTACCACATGATCACTACCTATTGTTCTACATATAAGAGTGCTATTTTTCTTGAAATAGAGATAACCTAACCATCTTAGAGCAGTCCTTTGTTCTATTCAAGGACAGATGATAATCTATGGGTAAAGATCAGTGTTATATACAAACATTGAGGACCTTGTATCTCCATGGGATCTTATTGCCTTGGGCTCTATTTATAGCTGAAAGAAGCACATTGAAGAGAGCTTCATGATAGTTATTGAAGCAAACAATTATATTAAGTGGTTCCAGAGATGTCAGTGATTTAGTATATGGTAACTTGGTGATCACTGACTGATCTACTGATAACTTGGTGAATACTGATCACTTTGAGACATTTTTGGTACCATTTGGAAGGTCTTCTTAAGAGCTTTTGGTGGCCATTTAAATTATTGAGATCAATCAAGTATTCCCAGAGTTATGGTCCAAATGAAGTTTGTGACAGTCCTCATTACTGGGCTTGTCATAACAGTCTATTGTATTGTGTGTCTTTGACTTATTCTTAAAGCCTTTTCCAGCACATATCTGACAGTATTGTGAGCTCTTCCCTTCCTTTCTCTGAATCTCATCTATTTCTATTACATCTAGGTTCTTCTTTTCTCCACTCTTCTCTCCAATTGTCTCTGGACCAAATATTGCACCCTGGGCCTTGTCCAGATATAAGGCCTTATATGCTTGCATCAACAACTTGAGGTAGTCATCCCATGTTTTTGGAGATTGATTTGTAATTTCATAGATGATGAGCACATTTTGCAGCTCATTGGGAATAACCTCCTTTATTTTGTTAATATGAACTTCATTGCTGTAGTTGACAATTCTTGCCAATGTCCTGTATTATTCTGTATACTTGACAAAGTTCTTCCTTGCTAGGTCCTTGTTGACCCAGAGTGCCATTAATTCCTTCTTCACTCCCTCCTTGTTATCTTGTTGTCTGTAAATATTTTTGAGTTCTTGGGCAAAGTTGCCCCAAGAACCAACACTCAATCCTGTCTGAACCTTGTCATAATACAATTTCATATATGTGCTGGTGGGAGCACATAAATGGGTGAGGGCACACACAATCTTCTGATCATTCGACATTATACTAGATACTGAGCAATATAGAGCTGCCACAAACTTCATTCAGACCATAACTCCAGGAATACTTGACCAATTTCAATGATCTAAATGGCTACCAAAAGCCCTTAAGAAGACCTTTCAAACAGTACAAAAAACATCTCAAAGCGATCAGTATTCACCAAGTTATCAGCAGATCAGTCAATGATCACCAAGTCACCACACACTAAATTGCCGATATCTCAGGAACCACTTAATGTAATTGTTTGATTCAATGACTATCATAAAGCTCTCTTCAATGCCCTTCTTTTGGCCATGAATAAATCCCAAGGCAATAAGATCCCATGGAGATACAAGGTCCTCAATGTTTGCACATGACACTGATCTTTATCCATAGATTATCATCTGTCCTTGAATAAAACAAAGGACTGCCCTAATATGGTTAGGTTATCTCTATTTCAAGAACAATAGCACTCCTATATGTAGAACAATAGGTAGTGATCATGTGGTAGGCTGTTCTAGTGCACAGACCACCACAATCATGTATTTAAGAACTGTATGTCTGAGGATAAACCTCAGACTTAATAACATCTTTTGCTACTGTCTAAACTTCGCTTTTTTGAGTCTTTTGATTATTAAATCATCAACTCACAAATCAGTAAGTGGCCATTTGTGATAGAAGTCGAAAGGAAGAGAAAGAAGGAAGGAGAAGTGGTACATGTGGCCAGGCCACAAAAGGCACAGCAGAGAGGGAAGCCAGCATGTTCCAATTGGAAAAAGGTGCAGGAATACTGTAGAGTAGAGAATGTGCTAGAAGATGCACAGCTGTTGGAGTTAGGATGGATGACAGAAGAAGTTGTAGTGACCTACATAGAATGCAAATGGTATGGAAAGAAAGGAATGCATAGGGAAAACAACAGAGGACAAGGAGTCCTCAGAGGAAGGAAGTTAGAGGAAGCTAAGTGGTGTGGGTGCTCAAAGCAAAAGAAAAAGGAAGGAGTAGCAGCATGCTCCAGAGAGGGAAAGGCGCAGTAGGGTGGCATGTAGACAGAAGTTCCAAAAGGTGCAGCAAAAGAGGAGGATAGGCAAAGAGATGTCAGAAGAACATTCAAAATGTTAAGGGAGGTATGGTTAAACATAGGGGTAGAGAAAGTGGACATGCATGAAGGCATAATAGTAAAAGCACTCTTGGATAGTAGTGTGACAGGAATGTTTATGGACAAGAAAATAGCAGCAAAACATGGGTTTAGACTGCAGAAGCTAGAAAGACCAGTAGCAGTCAGAAATGTAGATGGAATGAACAATAGTGGAGGGGCTATTACACACCAAGTGGAAGTAAATGTGTACTACAAGAGCCATGTAGAAAGGATGAGGATGGATGTGTGTGATTTGGGAAAAACAGACGTGATATTGGGAATGCCATGGTTGCAAGCCCACAACCCAGAAATCAATTGGGAAACAGGGGAGGTCAAGATGATGAGATGCCCTCTATTATGTGGAAGGAACACAAAATTGGAAAAGGGGCAGAAAGCAAAGAAAGGAAAAAGGGTAGTTACACTAGAAGAAGAGAAGATAGTGAGATGGGCAATGGAGGATAAAGAGGACTGGGGAAGAGATGAGGAGGTTGAAGTGGATTATAAGAAGATTGAGGAGATGGTCCCAAAGAGGTTCCTAAAATGGAGGAAGATGTTCAGGAAGGTGGAGTCAGAAAGGATGCCAACAAGGAAAATCTGGGATCATGCCATAGATCTCAAAGAAATGTTTAAACCATGAAAGGGAAGAATTTATCCTTTATTCAAAAACAAAAGGGAAGAAGTTCAGAACTTTGTAAATGACCAACTGAGAAAGGGGTACATTAGGCCATCAAAATCCCCTCAGATGTTACCAGTATTCTTTGTAGACAAGAAGGATGGGAGTAAGAGGATAGTGATGGACTACCGCAACCTAAATGACCAAACAGTAAAGAATAACTACCCACTTCCATTAATTACAGATTTAATTGACAACATGGGGAGTAAGCAAGTATTCACAAAAATGGATCTTCAGTAGGGGTTCAACAACATAAGAATCAAGGAAAGAGATGAGTGGAAGAGAGTGTTCACGACCCATGTGGGGTTCTTTGAGCCAATAGTTATGTTCTTTGGAATGACAAATTTACCAGCCATGTTCCAAGCAATGATGAATGAAATTCTGAGAGACATGATTAATGAAGGAAAAGTGGCAGCATTTGTGGATGATGTGTTGGTAGGGACAGAGATGGAAGAGGGGCATAATGAGATAGTAGAAGAAGTGCTGAAACAATTAGAGGAAAATAACTTATATGTCAAACCAGAGAAATGTGTGTGGAAAGTAAGAAAGATTGGATTCTTAGGGGTTATTATAGGACCCAATGGAATAGAGATGGAGAAGGAAAAGGTGGATGGAGTGTTAAGTTGGCCAGAACCAAAAAATGCGAAAGACATCAGAAAGTTCTTGGGCCTTGCAAATTACTATAGAAGGTTTATCAAGGATTTTGCTCAAGTAGCAAGGCCAATGAATATACTGACAAGGAAGGATGTGAAGTGGCAATGGGGGGAAGAACAGCAGAAGGCATTTGATGAGCTAAAAAGAATCTTCACAACTAAACCAGTGCTAGTGGCCCCAGACTTAGACAAAGAGTTTAGGGTAGAAGCAGATGCTTCAAACTATGCCATAGAAGGAGTATTGTCAATGAAATGCTCTGACAAATTGTGGAGGCCAGTCACTTTTATTTCTAAATCTCTAAGTAATACAGAAAGAAACTATGAGATTCATGACAAAGAAATGCTAGTGGTAGTCAGATGCCTGGAAGCATGGAGACATTTCCTGGAAGGAATGACAATGAAATTTGAGATTTGGATGGACCACAAAAATCTTGAATACTTCATGAAAGTGCAAAAACTGAATAGAAGACAAGCAAGATGGGCATTGTACCTATCAAGGTTTGATTTTATGCTAAAGCACATTCTAGGGAGTAAGATGGGAAAGGCAGATAGTTTGAGCAGGAGGCCAGATTGGGAGATAGGAGTAGAAAGAGATAATAAGGATGAGACATTGGTAAAACCGGAGTAGCTAGAAGTTAGAAAAACAGAAAGGATAGAAGTAATTGTGGAAGGAGTGGACCTATTGGAAAAAGTAAGGAAGTCAAAGGTAAAAGACAATGAAATGGTCAAAGCAGTGGAAGAAATGAAACAAGCAGGAGTAAAGATGCTAAGAGATGAAGAGTGGAGGGAAGTAGAAGGCATAATGTATAAGAAAGGAAAGGTGTATGTACCAAAAGACAATATATTGAGAGCAGAAATAATTAGACTACACTACAATACACCAGTGGGAGGACATGGAGGACAGTGGAAAAAGTTGGTCACTTGAAACTTCTGGTGGCCAGAGGTTATGTTATGAGAGTCCCAAAAAGGAAATAAGTTCCCAAGCATTTGAACACTTGATCCAAAACCTCAAGATATACAATGGGGTTGAGATATAAATAGTGTGGGAACTAAGGTCACATGACAAGGTCAAGTGATCACAGAACATTCTGGAAGACCATGTGATTGTGGACTAGTAGTACAGCCACTGTAAAGATAGTATAAGTAGGAGTCCAATCCAATGAAGAACTCCATCAAGTTCTTCTTGAACATCCATCTAGGATGATCACTAAGAGCATTCACTGCCTATTGATAACAGGTTACTAAGGAGGTGAAATGATATGTGGAAGGGTGTGACTCCTGCCAGAGAAATAAAAACCACATAGAACAGCCAGTAGGCAAATTAATGCCCAACTCAATATCAGACAAACCTTGGATGCATATATTGGCAGACTTTATCACCAAACTGCCAATAGCACAGGGATACAACTTGATCTTGGTAGTAGTAGACAGATTGACAAAAATGGTCCATTTTATTCCTACTACAGAGAAGACATCGGCAGAAGGGCTAGCCAGGTTGTTTAGAGACAATGTGTGGAAGTTACATGGGTTACCTAAGAGCATCATCTTGGATAGGGGACCTCAGTTTGCAGCAGGAATAACACGAGAATTGAATAGAATGTTGGAGATCAAAAGTAAATTGTCGATGGTGTTCCACCCTCAAACAGATGGATAAACAGAGAGGGTTAATCAAGAACTAGAACAGTACTTAAGAATGTTTACTGACCATAGGCAAGAACAGTGGCCAGATTGGTTGGGGACAGCAGAATTTGCTTACAACAATAAAGTATACTCAAGTACCAAAACATTACCCTTTAGGGCAAATTACAGACAAGATCCCAGAATGGGGTTTGAGACAAGAAGAAAGGGGAAATATGAGGGAGCAGAGAAGTTTGTAACAAAAATAAAAGAAATCCAGGAGGAGGCAAAAGCAGCACTAGGGAAAGTGCAGGAGGAAATGAAGAAGTATCCAGATAGAAAGAGAGCAGAAGTTGATGAGTATAAAGTAGGAGACTTAGTAATGCTAAGTACTAAGGATCTGAAATATCAGATGGTTAGGAGGAGGACAGAGAAATTGACAGAAAGATTTGTAGGCCCTTACAGAATGAAGAAGATTGTATCATTGAATGCAGTAAAACTAGAACTACCTAGTACAGTAAAAATACACTCAGTAGTTAATGTTAGTAGAATACAAAAATATGTAGGGCAGGTAGAGGGGCAGAGAAAGGAGCAACCAGCTCTAGTAGTAATCAAGGGAGAAGAGGAGTAGTGTTACCAAGGAACAGTGAATGTTCTTAGTGGTCACCCTAGGTGGATGTTCAGGAAGAACTCGATGGAGTTCTTCATTGGATTGCAGCCCTACTTATACTATTACTACAGTGGCTGTACCCTAGAGTCCCATGGTCACATGTCCTTTCCAGAATGTTCTATGGTCACCTGACCTTGTCATGTGACTTGGCTTACTAAGTCCCTATCCTGTTTATGTCTTTACTCCATTGTGTGCTTGGAGATTTTAGATTGAGTGTTCAAATGCATGGGAAACCTTTTCCTACTTGAGGTTCTCACAACAAGTAGGAAGTGGAAAGGATCTTGAATAAGCAGAGAATATGAGGAAAAGACAAGTATCTGGTATGATAGAAGGGATTCACAGTAGAATCAGATACCTGGAAAGGGAGGGAAAACCTAGAAAATGCAAGAGAGGCAATTGAAGAATATGAGAAGGAATATTGACAAGATATGGAAGACATAAGGAAGCAAGAAAAAGAGGAAGGGATGTTTAAAAGAGGAGAATTGCCAGGATGGTTCATGGCAAGAAAGCTATTTGGATAGTCAGATAAAAGGTACAATGGAGAATACTGGGCAAGGTTAGAAAGAAATTGGAGACGATGGAAAGGAGGAAGGATGAGAGGGTAAAGAACCATAGAAACAATAAAGGAGGAAGAAGAAGAAAGTCAGCAGGGAGGTTCAGGACTTAGGGCATGGACAGAAGAAGACAATGATGAAATGGGGAACATTTGTGACCCTTACTATGAATTGTAAAAAAATCCTTGGGATGAGAAACCTTGAGAGGGGGGTGGTGTCATGACATGGCCAAAATGGCTAAAGTTATTATTTATTTTCTTTTCTTCTTTTATTTTGTTTAATTAGGAAATTGGTGGATGCATGAGACAGAATGATTAAAAAGGGATACATGGGAGTTTATAAACAGAAGTAAACACAGGATGTGTATAAGTAGTATACTATAATCAAATGAGAACTCTATCGAGTTCTTCTTGTCAACTCGGATTAGGAGTAGTTCTAAGACATCTCAATCTAAGTCCTTACAGTTCAATCAACTGCAGGATGTGATTATAGAGTTGGACAAAATTGGTCACAAGCTTACAGCTAAGGAGTGGAGAATACTGAAAGGTGCTTGTAAGCATCTGAAGAATGTAAATTTTTCCAAACCAGCCACTAGAGTACCAGAGATTTGTAAAGCTCTTCTAGAGCTCAATATTACTATTTCATAAACATAATATTATTGGAATGGTATTTGGTGTAACATAATGGCATTAAGAGGCTAAATTTGGGTATTTTTTCCTTTTACCCCCTTGAAAACATACTCAAGAACCATAATTAATTACTTAAATACATATATCAACTTTCAACAACTTCACCACCACTGTTTCCTTTTCTGATTTCAGTGCTGAGAATTAGGATGCACTTGTTAAAGATAGCATAAGTGCTGAGCACATGTCTTGGGATGAGACTGAGATACAGATGCTGTGAAATGTGCATCAAGAAACCTCTCTTTTTCTCAAGAACTATATCAATCAGGTGCTCAATGGAGCAATAAATCATCATAACAGTGCCTTGACCACCACATACAACAGAATTGTGACTTTGGAGGCAAAGGTCACCCACCTTTGGGGAGAGCTGACAAGGCTCCCTGGAGGAAACATCACCTCCAAAACCAAGGTGCTGGAGCCACCAACATTTGCAGGCTCTGAGAACAAGATACACTTATATGATTGGTTGAGTCAAATTGTTCTTATCACAAATGGCCACTTACTGATTTGTGAGTTGATGATTTTATAATCAAAAGGCTCAAAAAAGCAAAGTTTAGACAGTAGCAAAAGATGTTGTTAAGTCTGAGATTTATCCTCAGACATACAGTCCTTAAATATATAATTGTAGTGGTCTGTGCACCAGGATAGCCTACCACATGATCACTACCTATTGTTCTACATATAAGAGTGCTATTTTTCTTGAAATAGAGATAACCTAACCATATTAGGGCAGTCCTTTGTTCTATTCAAGGACAGATGATAATCTATGGGTAAAGATTAGTATCATGTACAAACATTGAGGATCTTGTATCTCCATGGGATCTTATTGCCTTGGGTTCTATTTATGGCCAAAAGAAGCACATTGAAGAGAGCTTCATGATAGTTATTGAAGCAAACAATTATGTCAAGCAGTTCTCAAGCTATCAGCAATTTAGTGTCTAGTAACTTGGTGATTGCAGACTGATCTGCTGATAACTTGGTGAATACTGACCGCCTTGAGATGTTTTTGGTATTGTTCAAAAGGTCTTTTTAAGGGCTTTTGGTGGCCATTTAGATCATCAAAATCAGTCAAGTATTTCCAGAGTTATGGTCCAAATGAAGTTTGTGACAATAGAGAAGAAAGTATGACTCAGGTTTCTGTGGACCTGGGGCACTCTGTAAAGATATGAGTTCTGGTCTCAAGATCTTACTTGCCATACAGGCATGTGATTAATTCTTTGGGTTAAAATCTTGCCTTATAGGGGTATAGTTTAGAATTGTCCTGATTGCTCTTACAAATAGGGTGATAGAATAACCAAAAAAGGATAGCTATGTTCCTCCTTTTACATATGTTGGTTAGGCTTTGTCATGTTTATTCATCCTGGTGGTCAGGAAGTTCCATCCTCTGGTGTTGTCTTTGGTAAAGTCTATGATCCACTTTTCTAGGCATTTCTTGCTGTTTTTCTGCCCCAACATGTCATATAAAGTTTTCATCTGTTCTCCAGTTGGGTAGCATCTTTGTGGACTTCAGCATGGATAAACCACTTAGCCTTGCTTGGGCACTCCCAGAAGTGGAGGTAATAATTCTCATTCAAGGTATTAATTAATTTAGTGCACTTCCATTGTCTCCTCCTTCTTAATTGCATGTATGATACAAGGACAAGGTGACTGGGTTATATTTGGCTGTGAAAGAAGAATGCTCATCAGTTGGCATAATCAAGAGACTGAGTGCAACACCTCACTTGTAGTTATTAATGCTGAGGTGATGGTCAGCTGATCCTGTTAGTTGCTGAGACCAAATTACCTTGGAAGGTTTAGTTATCAGGTGTAATAACAAAACAGAGGCGGCATTTTGTGATGGCATTT
>JAHTMQ010000130.1:0-75138 GCA_019327925.1 Leucocoprinus sp. KB1807203
ACAGACATGTGAGAGGGAATGACTCAAAGGAGATGCATGGGACTTTATAAATAGAAGTAAATACAGAATGTGTATAAGTAGTGTACAACAATTGAACAAGAACTCTATCAAGTTCTTCTTGTCAACTTGGACTAAAAGTAGTTCTAAGACATTGTAGTCTAAGTTCTTACACTAGAACTCGATTCCACATCTAGAATACCATCTGCTTTGGACCTTGCTTATCTTTACTCTCACAAACTCAACAACTCTTGTATTATTGATAGACAATGAATGTCCTTAGTGATCACCCTAGGTGGATGTTCAAGAAGAACTTGATGGAGTTCTTCATTGGATTGCAGCCCTACTTATACTACTACTACAGTGGCTGTACCCTAGAGTCCCATGATCACATGTTCTTTCCAGAATGTTCTATGATCACCTGACCTTGTCATGTGATTTGACTTACTGAGTTCCCACCCTATTTATACCCTTACTCCATTGTATGCTTTGAGGTTTTGGATTAAGTGTTCAAATGCGTAGGAAACCTTTTCCTGTTTGGGGCTCTCATAACATCTTGACCAGTGGTCACTACAATTACTAGTTACCTCCATATATAGCTGGGCCCTTGGCTTAAGAGGACTTTGCAGTCAGTTAGGAACTACAGATGGAAGTATGATACTAAGCTTGGGTATCAGCACTAAGACCTAATCTCATGATCAAGTGGTGTTTAGTAGATACTTGTACTGTTCTTAGTATAAACCTTGTGCTGAAGTCCATTGTGATTTGTATATGCAAAGAATTGATAGTTACTCTTTAGGAGGCTGTATTGATTAGGGATCCCATCTGTTGGATGATAGTTTAACCCTAGTATTAAGGCAGTAGTTAGTAGAGCAGTGTCACAAACTTCATTCAGACCATAACTCCAGGAATACTTAACCAATTTTGATGATCTAAATGGCCACTGAAAGCCCTTAAGAAGATCTTTCAAACGGTACCAAAAATGTCTCAAAGCAATCAGTGTTCACCAAGTTATCAGCAGATCAGTCTGTGATCACTAAGTCACTAGATACTAAATCACTGATATCTCAGGAACCACTTGACATAATCATTTGCTTCAATGACCATCATGAAGCTCTCTTCAATGCACTTCTTTCGGCTATAAATAGATCCCAAGGCAATAAGATCCCATGGAGATACAAGGTCCTCAATGTTTGTACATGATACTGATCTTTACTCATAGATTATCATCTATCCTTGAATAGAACAAAGGACTGCCCTAAGATGGTTAGGTTATCTCTATTTCAAGAACAATAGCACTCCTATATGTAGAACAACAGATAGTGATTATATGGTAGGCTGTTCTGGTACATAGACTACCATAATCATGTATTTAAAAACTATATGTCTGAGGATAAACCTCAGACTTAACAACATCTTTTGCTGCTTGTCTAACTTTGCTTTTTTGAACACTTTGATTATCAAATCAAGCAATCACAAATCAGTAAGTGGCCATTTGTGATAGTTTGTTAAGTCTACTGTTTTCTGTTTCCATTATCTCTGCAAAGGACATGGAGTTGTGTTCATTCCAGATATAGGTCTAGGGGGCTATAAGGGGGTCTCTTTGTCTCTGTTACAGGACAAGATGACTTTCCTGAGGGTGTCTCTGTTTCTGTTACAGGACAAATGACTGACTGAGGGCTTAGAGTGGGTTTCTGTCAAGGACCTATCTCTATAATAGACTGGACCCCAGGCATAAAGAAAAAGGTCTGTCTCTCAAACTATTGAGAGTAGGCTAGCTTGTATATTACAGCTGGTCTTGAAAGACTTTGAATTTGTGTAAACATTTCCAAAAAACCCTTGCAGATGGCTGGAACTACTCTGAGACCCCTATTCCTCCTCCATAAGCTAGTATAAGAAACTGGACATGATGTTGAACTCTCCCCTGAAGACAGAACCTACATTGTTGGAAGGACACTTTTAGTATAGTTATAGTATAGTTTCTGCCCACCACACTTTATCTGCTGAACTAGAGATGTTGTACTTACTTTTGCCCCCAAGCCATGTCCACTATCAGAAACACCAAGACTCTTGCTAAATGCCTCTCACTAAAAAAGGAAAGTATGATAGAGAAGTTATTGCTGGAAAGGATAAGAATAGAACCCACTCCATCCACCAAACTCTATAATAGACTTGTCAAAGCAAACTCTTGCTAGTACAAAGTAGATGATTTTTACTTTGCATCCTGTCCCCCAGAATTACATTTTTGCAAAACCAAGAAGTTATTATACATAAAGAAGTACAAAGAACTCCTGGAACCCATCTTGGATTGCATATTACCATTCTTTACTAAAATAAGTAAAAACAAGACCTGGGCTGAGGATCCATAGTATGACTTACTGTAGAAATGGTTCAATTGACTGCAGGATATAATTATAGAGCTGGACAAAATTGGTCACAAGCTTACAGCTAAGAAGTGGAGAATGCTGAAAGGCACTTGTAAGTATTTGAAGGATGTAGATCTTTCCAAACCAACTACTAGAGTACCAGAGATTTGTAAAGCTCTTCTAGAGCTCAATATCACTATTCCATAGATATAATATTATTGGAATGGTATTCAGTGTAACATAATGGTATTAAGAGGCTAAATTTGGGTGTTTTTTCCTTTTACCCCCTTGAAAACATACTCAAGAACCATAATTAATTACTTAAATAGATATATCGACTTTCAACAACTTTACTACTACTGTTTCCTTTTCTGATTTCAGTGCTGAGAATTGGAATGTATTTGTCAAAGATAGCATAAATGCTGAGCACATACCCTGGAATAAGACTGAGATACAAATACTGCAAAATGCATATTAAGGAACTTCTCTTCTTCTCAAGAACTACATTGACCAGGTGCTCAATAGAGCAATCAACCATTATAATAGTACCTTGACCACCATATACAACAGGATTACAACTTTGGAGGTAGAAGTCACCCATCTTTAGAAAGAGCTAACAAGGCTCCTTGGAGGAAACATTGTGTTATTAGAGCCCCAAAAAGGAAATAGGTTCCCATGCATTCAAGTACTTAATTGCACAAAGAGGTTAAGATATAAATAGCATGGGAACTTAGGTAATCAGATCATATAACAAGATCAAGTAATCATGGAATATTCTGGAAAAACATGTGACCATGGACTAATAGTAGTACAGCTACTGTAAGAATAGTATAAATAGTAGTCTAATCCAACAAAGAACTCTATCAAGTTCTTCTTGAACATTCATCTAGGATGATCACTAAGGACATTCACTGTCTATTGATAATATAAGAATTCAATACCCAATAGTAACCTCATACCTCGCGGCCTCACCACCCACTTACTCTCTTATCTCCCTTGCTAGTGAGCACAGTGCTCATAAGCTTTTTGGATAGTGGGTCCTAGCTGTAAAGGAGACTTCATTATCAGTTAGAGACAGTGGGTAGACAGCCTAGACAAAGCTTGTGTTCCTGTCTAAGACCTGACCTCCATACTGAGTGGGCTTGTATTTAGCTTCTTTACTATCAGCTCTATACTGCTAGTCCATTATAATCAGTCTATGCAAGGGAACAACAGAAACCTCCTAAAGGCCCATTTAGCTTAGAGATTCCCTTCTTAGAGATAATACTATTTTACTCTTCTTAGTCAGTAGTTAGCTATAAGTACAGACGAAGAAGATCACTCATCCTCTTATGAGGAATCATCATCATCATTATCACTATCATTATTACCATTGTATATGTCCCGACAATAGCAGCAACCTATAGGGCAACCTATCGCCCCTGCACTACAGGCTCCATCTACCAGAGAGAAGTAACTCCTCTCTCTAATCACTGGCCTGCAACAACAGGTGGCTACCCTATTGCAGCAAAACAGAGGAGCCAGAGTGGAGATAGCCAAACCTCTCTTATTCAGTGGAAGAATAGAGAAAGTGAACGCATTCATTAATGTAGCTCATTTGTATTTGAGCATAAGAATAATAGAGAAGCCAGAAGCAACAAGGATGGCCTGGGTGCTGTCCTACATACAAGGAGGGGTGGCAGAGGCATGGAAGGACAATTTATTGGATGAATTATCAAAAGAAAAGTCAGAAGTGGAAACTACAGAGGAGCTATTCCAAAAGATAAGAAATGAGTTTGGAGAGATAGAGAAGAAGGAAAGAAAAATAAAGCAGCTGAGAACAATTGAACAAGGGAGGAGAACTTGCAACAAATATGTCCAGGAATTTAGAAAGGTGGCTAGAGAAAATATCTATAAGGGATAACCCCTCATCAAGAAGTTCAAAAGGGGGCTAAGTGGAATGCTAAAGAGGAAACTAACAGAGGCAGAAACTCTACCTAGTATAATAGAAGAATGGCAGGAAAGGGCAGTGAGACTAGACAGGAATCAGAGACAGAGTAGAGCAGAGAAAAGGATGCTAGGAAGAAATATAGTGCACCTACAGGAAAATATGCAGTCAAAAGAGGGCTATAGAGGAGGTATCACAAATGGCCACTTACTGATTTGTGATTGCTTGATTTGATAATCAAAGTGTTCAAAAAAGCAAAGTTAAACAAGCAACAAAAGATGTTGTTAAGTCTGAGATTTATCCTCAGATATACAGTTCTTAAATACATGATTGTGGTGGTCTGTGTACCAGAACAGTCTACTACATGATCACTACCTATTGTTCTATATATAGGAGTGCTATTGTTCTTGAAATAGAGATAACCTAACTATCTTAGGATAGTCCTTTGTTCTATTCAAGAACAGATGATAATCTAAGTAAAGATCAATATTATGTACAAACATTGAGGACATTGTATCTCCATGGGATTTTATTGCCTTGGGATCTATTTATAGCCAAAAGAAGTGCATTGAAGAGAACTTCACGATAGTTATTGAAGTGAATGATTATATTAAGCAGTTCCTGAGATATCAGCAATTTAGTGTCTAGTGACTTGGTAATCACAGACTGATCTGCTGATAACTTGGTGAATACTGATTTCTTTGAGATGTTTTTGGTACTTTTTGAAAGATCTTCTTAAGGGCTTTCAGTGGCCATTTAGATTGTCAAAATCAGTCAAGTATTCC
This sequence comes from Leucocoprinus sp. KB1807203, assembly GCA_019327925.1. Classification (NCBI taxonomy): domain Eukaryota; kingdom Fungi; phylum Basidiomycota; class Agaricomycetes; order Agaricales; family Agaricaceae; genus Leucocoprinus; species Leucocoprinus sp. KB1807203. The sequence continues at coordinate 5,076 of JAHTMQ010000130.1, forward strand.
TGGAGTTATGGTCCAAATGAAGTTTGTGACAGGAGAGTCATATAGAGGAAGAGAGGGACAAATAACATAGAAAACAGGAGAACCAAGCATGGGAGAAGAATACAGAGGAGGAGGAGGAAACATGTTCAATAAAGGAGGAACTCAAACAGATCCAAGGAGAGACCCAAATGCAATAGATGTAGATAGAAGAAAGAAGGGAGATAGGATGTGCTATATGTGTAGAAGGTGGGGCTATATGGCCAAAAATTGTTGGAAAAGACATAAAGAAAGGGTAGTAGAAACACTGCAGGAGTTGGCAAAAGAAAGTGGAGAACAGTAAGCTCTTGGCTGGACTCCAATAATTTGTATAGTGTATTGTACCCAGAAAAGCTGGGCAATAAATTAAAATTCACTAATATAGCTGAGAGAGTAAGAGATATGCAGCACATACTCTGGCCACTAAGAGAAGTCTGAATAAAGATGGGACTAGAAAAGTTGGAAAGCCATGAAGGGGTAGCAGTAAAAGCATTGCTAGATAGTAGGGTAACAGGTCTATTCATAGATACAACCTTTGCTAGAGAAAAGGGATTTAAAATAGAAAAGTTAAAAAACCCCCTGTTAGTTAGAAATATGGATAGAACAGTAAATGCAGGGGGAGCTATAATGCACCAGGTAGAGTGCAACATGTTTTTCAAAGGACATGTGGAAAGGGCAAGAATGGATGTGTGTAATTTAGGAAAAACAGAGGTGATACTAGGAATGCTGTGGCTAGTAGCCTATAACCCAGAAATAGATTGGGAAAAAGGGAAAGTAGAAATGACATGTTGTCCACCTATATATGGAAAGAGAAAGCAAGAAGGAAAAAAGAAGAAAGTAAAGAAAGTGGAGAAGGATAAGGATAAAGAAACATTGAGAAGATTGGTGTCCAAAAGGTTTTGGAAATGGAAGAGAGTGTTTGGAAAAAAGAAGTCGGAGAGAATGCTAGTGCAAAAGACCTGGAACCATACCATAGAGTTGAAAGAAGGATTCATGCCAAAAAAGGGAAAGGTGTACTCATTGCTGAAAGAAGAAAGGGAAAAAGTGCAAGCATTTGTAGAGGATCAGTTGAGGAAAGGATACATCCAATCTTCCAAGTCACCCTAAATGTTACCAGTACACTTTGTAGCAAAAAAGGATGGCATACGAAGAATAGTACAGGATTATTGACATATAAACTAGTGGATAATAAAGAATAGATATTCTTTACTCCTTATCATAGACATACTGGATGGAGTAGGAAAGAGGAAGGTGTTTATGAAGCTAAACCTAAGGTGGGGATACAATAACATTAGGATCAAAAAGGGAGACAAATAAAAGGTAGTGTTCACAACGTATATTGGAGCTTATGAGTCCACAGTCATGTATTTTAGGTTAATGAACTCCTCCACTACCTTCTAGACAATGATAAATGACCTGTTCAGAGATCTCATAAACCAAAGAGATATAGCGACATTCATTGATAATATCCTGGTAGCCACAGACACCAAAGAAGGACATAATGAGTTAGTAAAAGAGGTACTAAGAAGGTTAGAAGAGAATGACCTATTTGTAAAACCAGAAAAGTGTAAATGGAAAGTAAGAGAGGTAGAATTTCTGGAAGTAGTAATTGGTCCAAGGGGAGTGGAAATGCAGAAGGAAAAGGTAGAAGGAGTACTGAACTGGCTGGCACCCAGAAATGTCAAAGAAGTACAAAAGTTCTTAGGCCTTGCCAACTATTACAGGAGGTTTATAAAAAACTTTGCTAGGATAGCAGCACCACTACATATACTGGTCAAGAAGGAGCAGCAATGAAAATGGGAAAAGGAACAGAAGAAGGCATTCAAAAGACTTAAGGCAGTATTTACTACAGAATCCATCTTAGCAATCCCAGATATTGATAGAGAAATGAGAGTAGAAGCAGATACCTCAGACTATGCAACAAAGGGAGTGTTGTCAACAAAGTGTGAGGATAGAAAGTGGAGGCTGGTGGCTTTCATCTTTAAATTGTTGAATGCCATGAAGCAAAATTATGAAATTCACAATAAGGAGATGCTGGCAGTTATTAGATGCCTAGAAGCATGGAGGCACTATCTGGAGGGAGCAAAACTTGAATTGAAATCTGGATAGACCATAAGAACCTCCAGTATTTTATGATGAGCCAAAAATTAAACCATAGACAAGTAAGATGGGCTCTATACCTATTACAATTTAATTTTGCACTAAAACACATTCCAGGAAGGAGTATGGAGAAGACAGATGGATTAAGCAGAAGACCAGACTAGTAGGAGGGAGTAGAAAAGGACAACAAGGACCAGAAATTAATAAAGCCAGAATAGATTAGAGGAGCAGAAACAATAATAGAGAAAGAGAACCTAAAGAAAAGAATCAAAAAGGTACAGGAAGGGGATAAAAAGGTAATAAAAGCAGTAGAAGAGTTAAAGAGGGCAGAAATAAAAACGTTGAAAGATAAAGAATGGAAAATAGAAGATAGGATAGTAATGAAAGAAAGAAGGATATATGTGCCAGAGAGAGAACTCAGGGGGGAGATAATACAATTGCACTACAACACCCTAGTAGGAGGGCACAGAAGGAGATAAAAGACAATAGAGTTGGTTACCAGAAATAATGAAAGAGGTAGGAAGATATATGAATAGATGTGATGCATGCCAAAGATACAAGAATTGAAGTAAAGCACCAGCAGGAAAACTAATGCCCAATACAATCCCAGAAAAACTATGAAGCTATATCTTGGCAGACTTTATCACCAAACTACCATTAGTCTAGGGATACAATGCTATTTTAGTAGTATGCAACTACTTTAGCAAAATGGCACATTTCATAGCAACAATAGAGAAAATATCAGTAGAGGGACTTGCAAAGTTGTTTCAAGATTATATATGAAAGTTGCATGGACTTCCAGAAAGCATCATATTGGATAGAGGAGTGTAGTTTGCAGTGGGAATAATGAGGGAATTGAATAATTTGTTGGGAATCCAAACAAAACTCTCAACAGCCTATCACTCTCAAACAGATGGGCAGACAGAAAGGATAAACCAGGAGTTAGAGCAACATCTGAGGGTCTTCATTGACCATAGACAAGAGTAGTGGCTGGATTGGTTAGAAACAGTGGAATTCACATACAATAACAAAATTCATGTAGCAACAAAAATATTGCCATTCAAAGCAAACTATGGTCAGGATCCAAGGATGGGATTTGAGGGGAGAAGAAAGGGGAAGTACAAAGTGGTGGGAAGATTTGTGAAAAGAATAAAGAAAATCCAGGAGGAAGCAAAAGCAGTGCTAGAGAAAGCACAGGAGGAAATAAAGAAATTTGCAAATAGAAGGCGAAGGGAGAAAGAGGAATATAAAGTAGGGGACTTAGTACTGCTAAGTATGAAGGACTTGAAATGGCAGATGAAAGGAAAAAGATCAGAGAAGTTAACAGAGTGTTTTGTAAGCCCCTACAAAGTCAAGGGAATTGTCTCTAGTAACGTAATAGAATTAGAAATACCTAAATCTATTAAAATATACCCTGTAGTTAACATAAGTAGAGTATGACTCTATAAACCGCAGGTAAAGAAATAGAAGAAGATACCACCAAAATGGGTCATTATTGAAGGAGAGGAGGAATTCGAGGTAGAAAAAATTTTAAACAAAAGAATGGTTAGAGAGAAGAAAGAATTTCTGGTGAGGTAGAAGGGATACTGTTATCAATGGACAGTGAATGTCCTTAGCAATCACCCTAGGTGGATGTTCAAGAAGAACTCGATGGAGTTCTTTGTTGGATTGCAGCCCTACTTATACTACTACTACAGTGGCTGTACCCTAGAGTCCTGCAATCACATGTTCTTTCCAGAATGTTCTATGATTACCTGATCTTGTCATGTGATTTGACTTACTGAGTCCCCACCCTATTTATATCCTTACTCCATTGTATGCTTTGAGGTTTTGGATTAAGTGTTCAAATGTGTGGGAAACCTTTTCCTGTTTGGGGCTCTCATAACATGGCCCCCCCTTTAAGTTTTCTCATCCCAAGGAATTTTTCCATCAATACCAATTTTCGTCCCATCTCTTTTCCTTCTCTCTTTTGTATCTTCTTCTTCCCCAACCATATAGTAGTTTTGCTGTGAATTCCCTAGGTAATTCCCAACTAAACTTCTTTTCTTCTTCTTCTTGCTTCTGTTGCCTTAGTTCTTTGACCTCTTCCCTATGCTCCTTCTCGAACTCTTCTACCAGCTCCTTTGCATTTTCTAAGTTTTCCCTATTTTCCCAGGTATTCTCTCCTGCCATGTAGCCTTTCCACCTCACCAGAAACTTCTTCTTCCCTCTAACCATTCTTTTGTTTAAGATTTTCTCCATCTCGAATTCCTTTTCTCCTTTGATGATGACCAGTTTTGGTGGTATCTTCTTCTGTCCCTTTATCTGTGATTTGTAGAGTCATACTCTACTTACATTAACTACAGGATGTATTTTGATAGAATTAGGTAGCTTTAATTCTATTACATTACTTGAGACGATTCCCTTAACTTTGTAGGGGTCCACAAAGCATTTGGTCAGCTTTTCCAACCTTCTTCCTTTCATCTGCCATTTTAGGTCCTTCATACTTAGCAGCACTAAGTCCCCTACTTTGTACTCCTCTTCCTTTCCTTGTCTTCTCAAAACCTTTTCATTTTCTTCTGTGCTTTTCCTAATGCTGCTTTGGCTTCTTCCTAGATTTTCTTCATTTTATGAATTTTCCCGCTGCTTCGTACTTCCCCTTTCTTCTTCCCTCAAATCCCATTCTCAGGTCTTGACCGTAGTTTGCTTTGAATAGTGATGTTTTTATAGCTACATGGATTTTGTTGTTATATGTGAACTCTGCTGTCCCTAACCAATACGGCCACTGCTCTTGTCTATAATCAATGAAGACCCTTAGATATTGCTCTAACTCCTGGTTTATCCTCTCCATCTGCCCATCCATTTGAGGGTGATAGGCTGTTGAGAGCTTTGTCTAGATTCCCAGCAAGTTATTTAGCTCCTTCATCATTTCTGCCATAAACTGCACTCCCCTGTCTGATATGATGCTCTCTAGAAGTCCATGCAATTTCCATATGTGGTCCCAAAATAGCTTTGCGAGTCCTTCCACTGATGTCTTCTCCGTTGTTGCTATAAAATATGCCATTTTGCTAAAATAGTCACATACTACTAAGATTGCATCGTATTCCTGGGCTAGTGGCAGTTTGGTAATAAAGTCTGCTGATATGTAGCTCCATGGCTTTTCTGGGATTGCATTGGGCATTAGTTTTCCTGCTGGCGCTTTGCTTTGATTTTTGTATCTTTGACATGCATTACATCCATCCACATATCTTTCCATCTCCTTCATTACTCCTGGCCACCAGTAATTCCTGACAATCAACTCTGCCGTCTTCCACCTCTCCCCATGCCCTCCTACTGGAGTGTCATTGTGTAGTTGTATTATTTCTCTCCTGAGGTCTCCTTCTGGCATGTATATTCTTCCTTCCTTTAATACTATCCCATCCTCGATTTCCCACTCTTCATCTTTCAGCGCTTTTATTCCTGCCCTTTTTAACTTCTCTACTACTTTTACTATCTTCTCATCCCCTTCCTGCGCCTTTCTGATTCTTTCTCTTAGGTTTTCTTTCTCCATCAACGTTTCTACTCCTCTAATCCACTTTGGTTTTATCAGCTTCTGGTCTTTGTTATCTCTTTCCACCCCCTCCTGCCAGTCTGGTCTTCTGCTTAATCTATCTGCCTTCCCCATGCTCTTTTCTGGAATGTGTTTTAACATGAGATTAAATTGCGATAGGTATAGAGCCCATCTTGCTTGTCTATGGTTTAATTTTTGACTTGTCATGAAATACTGGAGGTTCTTATGGTCTATCCAGATTTCAAATTTGAGTTTCGCTCCCTCTAAGTAGTGTCTCCATGCTTCTAGGCATCTTATAACTGCCAGCATATCTTTATTGTGAATTTCATAATTTTGCTCTGTGGTATTCAGCGATTTAGAGATGAAGGCCACCAGCCTCCACTTTCCATCCTCACACTTTGTCGACAACACTCCCTTTGTTGTATAGTCTGAGGCATCTGCTTCCACTCTCATTTCCCTATCGATGTCCAGGATAGCCAGAACAGGCTCTGTGGTGAACCCTGCCTTAAGTTTTTCAAACACTTCCTCCTATTCCTTCTCCCACTTCCACTTTTGCTCCTTCCTGACTAGCACATGTAGTGGTGCCACTATCCTAGCAAAGTCCTTTATGAACCTCCTGTAGTAATTGGTGAGGCCTAGGAATTTTTGTACTTCTTTGACATTCCTAGGTACCAGCCAGTTCAGGACTTCTTTTATCTTCTCCTTTTGCATCTGCACTTCTTTTGGACCAATTACTACTCCCAGGAACTCTACTTCTCTTACTTTCCATTTGCATTTCTCTGGTTTCACAAACAGATCGTTCTCTTCTAATCTCCTTAGTACTTCCTCCACCAACTCATCATGTCCCTCTTCTGTATCTGTGGCTACTAAAATGTCGTCAATAAAGGCCGCTGTATCCTCTTGGTTTATGAGGTCCCTGAACAGGTTGTTCATTATTGCTTGGAAGGTGGCGGGGGAGTTTGTCAACCCAAAATACATGACTGTAGATTTATACGTTCCAATGTGTATCGTGAATGCTGCCTTCCATTTGTCTCCTTCTTTGATTCTGACATTATTGTATCCCCATCTCAAATCCAACTTCGTAAACACCTTTCTCTTTCTTACTCCATCCAATATATCTGTAATGAGGGGTAAAGGGTACCCATTTTTTATCATCCACTGGTTTATGTGTTGATAGTCTTGTACTATTCTCCATGTGCCATCCTTTTTCACCACAAAGTGTACTGGCAATATCTGGGGTAACTTGGAGGGTTAGATATATCCCTTCCTCAACTGGTCTTTTACAAATGTCTGTACTTCCTCCCTTTCCTCTCTCGATAGTGAGTATACTTTCCCCTTTCTTGGTATAAATCCCTCTTTTAATTCTATGGCATGGTCCCAGATCTTTTGTACCAGCATCCTTTCTGACTCCTTTTTTCCAAATACTTTCTTCCACTTCCAAAATCTCCTGGGTACTAGTCTTTTTAACACTTCCTCATCCTTATCCTTTTCTGTCTTTCTTACTTTCTTCTCCTTCACTTCTTGCTTTCTTCTTCTACATATAGGTGGGCAATGCGTTATCTTCACTTCTCCTTTCTCCCAATCTATTTCTGGATTGTGGGCTGCTAGTCATGGCATTTCCAATATTAACTCTGTCTTCTCTAAGTTACACACATCCATTCTAGCTCTTTCCATATGTTCTTTGAAAAATATATTGCACTCAACCTGGTATGTTATAGCCCCCCCCACATTTGCCGTTCCATCCACATTCCTAACTAAGAGGGGTTTTTTCAACTTTTCCATTTTAAACCCCTTTTCCTTTGCAAAGGTCATATCCATGAACAGACCTGTCGCCCCGCTATCCAACAACGTCTTCACTGCTATTCCTTTATAACTTTTCAACTTCTCTAACCCTACTTTCAACCAGACTTCCCTTAATGGTCATAGCATATATTGTATGTCTCTTACTCTCTCAGTTGTATTGATGGAGTTCAATTTATTGCCCAGTTTTTCTGGGCGCAATACACTGTATACATTATTGGAGGCCAGCCAAGAGCTCACTATCCTCTATTTTTTTTTGCCGACTCCTGCAGCATTTCTACTACTCTTTCTCTATATCTTTTCCAGTAATTTTTGGCCATGTGGCCCCATTTTTCACATATGTAACATGTTCTATCTCCTTCTCTTCCTCTGTCCACATCCATTGCATTGGGGTCTCTCCTTGGACCCGTTTGAGCCCCCCCTCTATTAGACATATTTCCTCCTTCTCCTGTTCTGTTCCCTCCTCCTATTCTCCACATTATTTGTCTTCCTCTTCCTCCATATGATCTTCCTTCTCTTGGCTGCGTACTTCTTCCTGGGCATGCCATATTCCTCCCCAATACTCTTTCTTCTGCCTTGCTCTGCCTTTGGTTTCTGTCTAGTCTCACCACTCTTTCCTGCTACTCTCCAATAGTGGTTGGCAGTTCTTCTGCTTCAGCCAACTTCCTTCTGATGGCCCTATTCAATCCTCGTTTAAATTCTTCAATAAGGGATCTTCCCTCATAGCCACTCCCCCTGGCGACCTTTTTGAATTCCTGCATATATTCATCACAGGTCCTCCCCCCTTGTTCAATTGTCCTTAGCTGCTCTATCTTTCTTTTTTCCTCTAATGTCTCTCCAAAGTCGTTCCTTATCTTTGTGAACAACTGCTCTGCTGACTCTATCTCTGATTCTTCTTTTGTCAATTCATCCAATAAATTATCCTTCCATGCCTCCGCTATTCCCCCCTGCATATACAATAATACCCAGGCCACCTGGGTTGCTGCTACCTCCTCCGTCATCTTCATTCTGATATATAATTGAGCCACGTTCACAAATGTGCTTACTTTCTCTATCTTTCTACTAAAGACTTGAGGCCTTGCTGCTGGAGGAGCATGGTATTGACCTGCTGTTACAGGGTTGTAATCATGGTGAGGAGTTATTCCTCTCTGGTTTGGCGGAGGGTAGATGCTGAGGGAGTTTCCCCCTGTTGTTGTTACCAAGACATGTTGTAGGGTAGTGGTGGTGGTGATAGGGGGGTTGATGATCCGTACTCTGATGATTCCTGATCCAGGGTTGCTAACTAAGGCCTATATCCAACAGGGTGCACAATCTTCACCTGTCTGGACTCCTATTGCCTTACTGACTACTGCCCCAATCAAATTTGGTATACAATTGCCCCTAAGAAGAGGACCCCTAAGCTAAGTGGCTTCCTAAGGAATAACCACTAATCTCCTGCGTATACTGTCCACAATAGAATGTAGCATGGAGTTTATATCAAGAAGAGAGTAATGAACAATGTTCAATTGCAAGGTCAGGACTTGAACAAGATACTTGGACTTAGTACCCAGTCTCCTCCCTTAGTCCCTAACTGACTGAGAAGTCCCCTTTACAGCTAGGGCCCACTATCCAAGATGCTTGTGAGCGCTGTGTCCACTAGTGAGGAAGGTAAGAGAGTAAGTAGTGGTAGAGGAAATCATTCACGGGGCTGGTATGAAGCCAACTGCTCCTTTAAGTGATTTTGAGCAGGGTTTGAGGTGAACAGTGCTCGGATGTGATATTGAGTTCTTATGTTATCAATGGACAGTGAATGTCCATAGCAATCACCCTAGGTGGATGTTCAAAAAGAACTCAATAGAGTTCTTCATTGGATTGCAGCCCTACTTATACTACTACTACAGTGGCTGTACCCTAGAGTTCTATGATTACATGTTCTTTCCAGAATGTTCTATGATCACCTGACCTTGTCACATGATTTGACTTACTGAGTTTCTGCACTATTTATATCCTTACTTCATTGTATGCTTTGAGGTTTTGGATTAAGTGTTCAAATGCATGGGAAACCTTTTCCTGTTTGGGGCTCTCATAACATTAGAGTAGAAAAAGTAGACATATATAAGAATATGATAGTAAAGGTACTCTTGGATAGTGATATAACAGAAATGTTCATAGACAAGAAAATAGCAGCCAAACATGGATTTAAGCTGCAGAAGCTAAATAGACCAGTGATGATTAGGAATGTAGATAGAACAAACAATAGTGGAGGGGCTATTATATACCAAGTAGAAGTAAATGTATATTACAAAAGCTATATAAAAAGAATAAAAATGGATATATGTGATTTGAGGAGGACAAATATTATATTGGATATGCTGTGGTTACAAGCACATAACCCCAAGATAAACAAGGAGACAGGAGAAGTCAAAATAACAAGATATTCATCTATCTATAGAAGAAAAATAGCAGTAAAAGAAGATATAAAGAGAAAGAAAAAAGTAAGAAGGAGGATCAAAGCAATAGAGAAATCAGATAGAAATGAATAGAAAATGTCAATGGAAAAGAAATTTGATGAAGTCAAATTAGATAAAGAAAAAGTAAAAAAGATGGTGCTACCTGTCACAAACTTCATTCAGACCATAACTCCAGGAATACTTGACCAATTTCAACGATCTACATGGACACCAAAAGCCCTTAAAAAGACCTTTCAAACGGTACCAAAAACATCTCAAAGCGATCAGTATTCACTGAGTTATCAGCAGATCAGTCAGTAATCACCAAGTTACCAGACACTAAATTGCTGATATCTCAGGAACCACTTAACATAATCGTTTGCTTCAATGACCATCGTGAAGCTCTCTTCAATGTGCTTCTTTCGGCTATGAATAGATCCTGAGGCGATAAGATCCCATGGAGATACAAGGTCCTCAATGTTTGTACATGATATTGATCTTTACTCATAGATTATCATCTATTCTTGAATAGAACAAAGGACTGCCCCAAGATGGTTAGGTTATCTCTATTTTAAGAACAATAGCACTCCTATATGTAGAACAATAGGTAGTGATCATGTGGTAGGCTGTTCTGGTACACAGACTACCACAATCATGTATTTAAGAACTGTATGTCTAAGGATAAACCTCAGACTTAACAACATCTTTTGCTGCTTGTCTAACTTTGCTTTTTTGAACACTTTGATTATCAAATCAAGCAATCACAAATCAGTAAGTGGCCATTTGTGATACTACCAAGGTTTCACAAGTAGCTAAAAGTGTTTGAGAAGGCAGAGTCAGAAAAGATGTCAGTGAGGAAACCTTGGGACCATATGATAAATCTGAGAAAAGACTTTATACCAAGGAAAGAAAGAACATACTTAATGTAGAGAGAAGAAAAAGAAGAAGTAAGAGAATTTGTAGAGAAGCAGTTGAGAAAAGAGTACATTAGATCCTCAAAGTCACCCTAGACTTTGCCAGTATTCTTTGTAGAAAAAAGAATAAAAAGAAAAGAATGGTACAGGATTATTAATACCTAAATAAAAGAACAGTTAAAGATAATTATCCATTGCCATTGATTTTGGACTTAATTAACACTATAGATACAAAGAAAGTGTTTACAAAAATGGATCTAAGATAGGGGTATAATAATATACAAATAAAGAAAAGAGACAAATGGTGAGCTATATTTACTACACATCTAGAAGTGTATAAACCCACAGTTATGTTTTTTTAGTCTTACAAACTTATCAGCAACTTTCCAGGTGATGATAAATAATATTCTTAGAGATTTAATTAATACAGAAGATATAACAGTATTTATGGATAACATGTTGGTAAAGACAGAGGATAAGAAGAAGCATAATGAGATAGTAAAAGAAGTGTTGAAGAGAATGAAGGAGAATGACCTCTATATAAAACTAGAAAAATACATTTGAAAAGTCAAAGGGATTGACTTTCTAAAACTGGTAATAGAAGCAAAAGGAATTAGAATACAGGAGAAAAAGATGGTAGGAGTTCTTGAATGGCCTAGATCTAAGATGGTCAAAGAGATATAGAAGTTTCTAGAGTTGGCAAATTACTACAGGTGATTTGTAGAAGATTTTGCTAAGTTAGTCAAACTGTTGTACAAATTAGTCAGAAAAGATAAAAAGTAGAACTGGAGAGAGGAACAGGAAGTGGTATTTAAGGAGTTGAAAAGGGTATTTACAACAAGACTAGTGCTGGTAGTACTGGACTTGGACAAGAAGATAAGAATAGAAGTAAATATATTGAAATATACAACAGAAGGAGTATTATTGATGAAGTGTGAGAATGAAAAGTAAAGGCCAGTAGCCTTTATCTCAAAATCATTGAACAAAGCAGAAAGAAATTATAAAATCCATGATAAAGAGATATTGGCAATTATTAGATATCTAGAGAAGTAGAGGCATTTACTAGAAGGCATACAAGGCAAATTTGAGATCTAGAGCAATTATAAAAACCTTGAATATCTTATGAGTTGTAGCAACTTAGCCTAAGATGATTTAATTATCCTTCTAGTCTGAGTTAACAAAAAGAACTTGATAGAGTTCTTATCTGATTGCTATATACTACTTATACACATTCTGTATTTACTTCTATTTATAAAGTTCCACACCTCTCCTTTGAGTCATTCCTTCTTGTATATTTATTGATTTCCTAATTAAATAAAAGAAAAAGAAAAAGAAAAGAAATAATAACTTAGCTATTTGGCCAAGTCATGATATTACCTCTCTCTCAAGGTTCCTCATCCCAAGAATTTTACAATTCATAGTTGGGGTTAACTATGTTATCCATTTCATCTTTGTTTTCTTTTGTCTATTCTCTAATTTCTGATTCTTTTTGCTTGATTTTTTTTTCCTCCCAAATTGTTTCTAAAGTTCTTTTTCTCTTTCCTTGTTCCCCTTTCCATCATCTCCAATTTCTTTCTAATCTTCTCCAATTTCTTTCTAATCTTCTCCAATATTCCTTATCATATCTCTTGTCTGACCATCCAAATAGTTTCTTTGCTGTAAATTGTCCTGGCAGTTCTCTTTTTCTAAATGTTTCTTTTTCTCTTTCTTATTATCTTATATCTTCCATATTCCATTGGTATTCCTTTTCAAATTCTTTAACTGCTCCCTTTGCATTCTCCAAGTTTTCTATCTCTTTCCAAGTATCTGACTCTACCATAAATCCCTTCTATTATACTAGATACTTATCCTTCTCTCTAATCTGTTGCTTGTTCAATATTATCTCAACCTTTCATTCCTTTTCTCCCTCAATTATAACTAGAGCTGGTTGCTCCTTTCTCTGCCCCTCTACTTGCTCTATATATCTATATATCCCACTAATGTTTACTACTGGATATATGTTGATTGTGCTGGGTAGCTCTAGTTCAACTGTGTTTGCTGATATAATTTTCTTTACTTTATAAGAGTCTATGAACCTTTCTGTCAACTTTTCTATTCTCCTACTAACCATTTGGTATTTCAGGTCTTTGATGCTGAGCATCACTAAGTCCTCTACTTTATACTTATTGACTTTTTCTCTTTTCCTATCTATATATTTCTTTATCTCCTCCTGAGCCTTTCTTAGTGCTATCTTAGCTTCTTCCTGAATCTCCTTCATTTTTATTACAAACTTCCCAGCTCTTTCATACTTTTTCTTCTTTCTCACTTTGAACCCCATTCTAGAATCTTGCTTATAGTTTGCTTTGAAGGGCAATGTTTTTGTACTTGAGTGCACTTTGTTATTGTATGCAAACTCTGCTGTTCCTAACTAGTCTGGCTATTATTCTTGTCTATGGTCTATGAACATTCTTAAGTACTGTTCCAATTCCTGGTTTACCCTCTCTGTCTGCCTGTCTATTTGAGAATAGAATATAGTCAATATTTTGCTTTCAATCCCCAATATTCTATTTAACTCCTTTATCAATCCTGTCACAAACTGAGGTCCTCTATCCAATATGATGCTTTTAGGTAGACCATATAGTTTTCACATATTGTTCCTGAACAGTCTTGCTAACTTTTCTGCTGACATTCTCTCCATAGTTAGAATAAAGTATACTATCTTTGTTAATTGATCTACTACTACTAGAATAGAGTCATAATCCTAGGCTAATGGCAATTTTGTAATAAAATCTGCTGAAATATATATCTAAGGTTTGTTGGATATTAAGTTAGATATTAATTTGCCAGCCAGTTGCTTTGTGTAGTTTTTGTTCCTTTGGCAGGAATTGCACCCTTCTACATATCTCTTTATCTCTTTTGTTATTTCTGGCCACCAAAAGTTCCTGATAACTAGTTCCACTGTCTTCTATTGTCCTCTATGTCCTTCCACTAGTATATTATAGTATAGCCTAATTATTTCCACCCTCAATACATTGTTTTTAGGCACATATACTTTTCCCTCTTTATATATTACACTATTTACTTCTCTCTACTCTTTATCTCTTAACATTTTTACTTCCACCCACTTTATTTCCTTAACTGCTTTTATCACTTCATTGTCTTTCATCTTTGACCATCTTACTTTCTCTAGTAGATTAACTTCTTTTACAATGATCTCTATCTTTTCTGTTCTTTTTACTATTAACCATTTGGGTTTTACCAGTATCTTATTTTTGTTGTTTTTATCTACTTCTATCTCCCAATTTGGTCTTCTGCTTAAGCTATCTGTCTTCTCTATCTTGCTTTCTGGAACATGTTTCAGCATAAAGTTAAATCTTAACAAATATAGAGTCTATCTTACTTGTCTTCTATTTAACTTTTGTGCTTTCATAAAGTATTCGAGATTCTTATGATCTGTCCAGATTTTGAATTTAATAGTTGTTCTTTCTAAGAAGTACCTCCAGGCTTCTAAGCACCTGATCATAGCTAATATTTTTTTATTGTATATCTCATAGTTCCTCTCAGTGTCACTTAGAGATTTTAAGATGAAAGCTACTGGTCTCTACAAATTGTCTGAGCACTTTATTGAGAGTACTCCTCCAGTTGTATAATTTGAAGTGTCCACTTCTACTCTAAATTCCTTGTTCAAATCTAGGACTGCCAATACTGGTCTCATTGTAAAGATCCTTTTGAGCTCATCAAATGCTCGCTACTGTTCATTTCCCCACTGCTACTTAACATCCTTTCTTGTTAGTATATTTATTAGTCTTGCTACTTGAGCAGAGTCCTTGATAAACCTTCTGTAGTAATTTGTAAGATCTAAGAACTTCCTGACATTTTTTACATTTTTTAGTTCTGGCCAACTCAGTATTTCATCTACTTTCTTCTTCTTTATCTCTATTCTATTGGGTCCTATGACAATCCCAAGGAACTTAATTTTCCTTATCTTCTACATATACTTTTCTAGCTTTATATAAAGATTGTTCTCCTCTAGCCTTTTCAGTACTTCTTCTATAATTTCATCATATCTCTTTTCTGTTTCAGTTCCTACCAACATATCATCTACAAATGTAGTGATCTTGCTTTCATTTACTAGATCCTTCAGGATCTCATTTATTATTGCTTGAAATGTAGCTGGTATCACAAATGGTCACTTACTGATTTGTGAATTGATGATTTAATAATCAAAAGGCTCAAAAAGCAAAGTTTAGATAGTAGCAAAAAATGTTGTTAAGTCTAAGGTTTATCCTCAGACATATAGTCCTTAAATACATAATTGTAGTGGTCTATGTACCAGAACAGCCTACTACATGATCACTACCTATTGTTCTACATATAGAAGTGCTATTGTTTTTGAAATAGAGATAACCTAACCATCTTAGGGCAGTCCTTTGTTCTATTCAAGAACAGATAATAATCTATGGATAAAGATCAGTATCATATGCAAACATTGAGGACCTTATATCTCCATGGGATCTTATTGCCTCTGGTTCTATTTATAGCCAAAAGAAGCACATTGAAGAGAGCTTTATGATGGTCATTGAAGCAAATGATCATGTTAAGCAGTTCCCAAGATATCAGCAATTTAGTATCTGGTAACTTGGTGATCACTAACTAATCTGCTGATAACTTGGTGAATACTAATTGCTTTGAGACGTTTTTGGTACTGTTTGAAAGGTCTTCTTAAAGGCTTTCTGTAGCCATTTAGATCGTTGAAATAAGTTAAGTATTCCTAGAGTTATGGTCCAAATGAAGTTTGTGACAGACCAGTGAGTTTATCATTCCAAAAAACATTACAGTTAGTTTAAACAATCCTACATGCATTGTAAACACTTCTTTCCACTCATTCACTTCCTTTATTCTTATATTGTTCAAACCCCACTACAGGTCCATCTTTGTAAATACTCTTTTATCCCTTATATTATCAATCAAGTCTGTTATCAATGGTAATGGGTAGTTATTCTTTATGGTTTGTTTATTTAGACTATGGTAGTCCATAATCATTCTCTTGCTTCCATCTTTCTTGCTTACAAAGAACACTGGTAATATCTGAGAGGATTTAGATAGTCTAATATACCCCTTTCTTAGTTGGTCTTCTACAAAATTCTAAACCTCTTTCCTTTTGTTCTTGAATAAAGGGTAGATTCTTCCTTTCTTGGGTTTGAATATCTCTTTGAGATCTATAGCATAATCCCAAACCTTTCTTGTAGACATTCTTTCTAACTCTACTTTTCCAAATACCTTCCTCTACTTCAAGAATCTTTGCAGCACCATCTCTTCAATTTTCCTATAGTCTGCTTTAATCTCCTTTTCTCTTCTCCAATCCTCCTTGTTGTCTATTGCCTGTCTCACAATCTTCTCTTCTTCTATTGTTACTACTCTTTTTACTCTCTTCACTTTCTTTTCTTCTTTCAGCTTTATATTCCTTTCACACAGTGGTGGGCACCTTATCATTTCTACTTCTCCCATTTCCCAGTTAATCTCTGGGTTGTATACTTATAACTACAGCATCCCCAATATAACATTTATCTTCTCTAAATCATACATATTTATTTTCATTCTTTTTACATGATCTTTGTAGTACATGTTCACTTTTACTTGGTATGTTATTGTGTCACAAAAAAGTGACTACTAAATAGTGACATGGAGGTATAACAAAATACCTGTTCAAAGAACTACATAAATAGCTAGACCCTTATTAGCAAGTAGTTTTACTAATATCGCCCTTTTGGTATAGTGGTAAACTATATAGTATATAACTACTGGTCTATAGTACAACTGTGACAAACTTAGCCTAAGATGACTTAATCACACTCTAAGTTTGAGTTAACAAAAAGAACTCAATGGAGTTCCTATTGAATTCTATATATTACTTATACAACTACTACATAGTCTGTGCACTACTCTTCTATACTCATTATATAACTCCATTCATGTAATGTGACACTATGACATCCTGACATATGACTGTGATGTATGACATTTGTCATATAACACTTTTCCTGTACTCCTTTCTTGTGTAGTAAGTTCAAATAAGAAAAGAAAAAGAAAAAGAAAAAATAAATAAATAATGACTTAGTTATTTTGCCAAATCATAACATGAACTCTACTAGGGGTAGTAACCATGCCTAGTTATCTTGCTGATAGTTATAGTATAGCCAAAGGTATTGTTCCAAGGTTTGGTTTATATACTCTACTTGGCTGTTTATCTCAGAGTGGTGATCTAAGGTATGGTATAACCTCATGTTGAATACTGATACTAGGGGCCTGAAGAACTTGGACATAAATTGGATTCTCTATCTAATATTATGTAGGATAGAATGCTATACTTTGCAAAGACATAGCTTACAAATAATTCTATAAGTTGGAGTATATTGATTGTCTGATCTATTGGGACAAATACTGCCTATTTGGTAAGTTAGTTGACTATTACCAAGATGTTTGTATAATCTTGGGATTCAGGCAACTGCCTGATAAAGTCCATTAAGATGGACTTCTAGAGTTAAGGAAGAACTGGTAATTAACTTAATTGTTCATAAGACTTATGTTTCTGGAGCTTGTTAGGCAAGCAGACATTACAAGAAGCTACATAATCCTCTACAAACTTTCAAAGATTGGGCCAGGTATAGGAGCGCTAAATGAGAAGAATAGTCTTGTTATATCCTAGATGACCAGCTAGAATATGGTTATGATTTTCCCTTAGCATTTCCAGTTAAAGATCATTAATGTCTGGTATATAGATCTGTCCTTTGTAACAGAGTAACCCTTGATTATCCAATGACCAGTCTGGTTCCTCTGGAGAGGATGTTACTGTAAACCTAGCTATCATAGGATCCTACAGTAATGCTCTTCAGATGCTCATGTGTAATTTCTTAAGATTGAAAATGGAATTTGGGTAGAGAGATGATGTCACAAATTAGAGTGCTATTAGAGTGTTAGTATATTGGTCTCTTGTGAAGATAGATCTCATGTTTAGACCATGTAGATATTGCTGACTCTTTCCTTCTATGTAAACATCTTTTCAGTATATCAATGTGTCTGGTTTTGTGCCTAAATAGCCTAGTTGGAATCTGATGATCATATTGAATTAAGATAAGAACTTAGACCACCTCATCTGTTACCTCAAGAGTATTTTTGTATTGTAGAAGTATTGTAGATTTTTGTGGTCGGTAAACATGTCTACTGGTTTTAGAGTCCTTTTTAGGTAATACCTCCACTTTCTAAATACTTTAAAGATTGCTAACAGTTTCTTATTATGAACATCATAGTTTAATTCTACTATGTTGAAGGTCCTTAAGTAAAAGACAACTGAGTAGACTTCTCCTTTTACCAATGTTGATAGAATTACTACTAGTACTAGATCAGAAGTGTCTATCTCTACTATTAACTGTACTTCTAAGTCCTAGTATACTAAAATCAGTGTTGTTATAAATACCATCTTCAAGCTCTTAAAGGCTAAATGGCAAGCAGTATCCTAGTTCCAGAGGGCATTCTTCCAGGTTAGATGGGTAAGAGAAACGGTGAGGTCCAAGTAGTTGTAGATAAATTTTCTGTAAAAGTTTACAAAACCTAAAAACACTTGTATTTCTTTTATATATTTGGGTATTAGCCAATCCTGAATAACTTTGATCTTTTTGTTGTTTATTTGTAGATCTTCAGGACTCAGGACATAACCCAGAAACTCTACTCATTCTTGATGAAAGAAAAATTTCTCTAGAGAGATATAGAGTTTGTTGGCTTTCAAGCCATGGAGAACTTCTTTAATATGGTTCTTATGTTCTTGGAGATTGTTTAAGTAGATTAGTATATCATCTAGATGGATAACTATACAAATATCCAGAATATTGGCAAAGATGTCATTCATAAACCATTGAAAAGCCAATAGAGCATTCAAGAGACTAAATAGTATTACTAACTATTCATAGAATCTATAGTGGATCCAAAAGGTTATTTTCCATTTGTTCCCTAGTGCTATGTGAACTAGGTAATAAGCACTTCAAAGGTTGATCTTTGTATATATTTAGATCTTCTTTGGTGTCTCCAAGAGGTCTGATACTAGAGGGATTGGATAGTGGTCTTTTCTGGTTATTCTGTTGAGTTTCTAGTAGTCAATACATAACTGTAATGACCCATTCTTCTTTTTCATAAACAAAACAGAAGAGCCACAAAGAGAGTGAAATAGTTGTATTATATCTGTCTTTAGATTTTCCTTTAAGAATTCTCTTAGCATTTGCAACTCCAATATAGAGAATGAATAAATCAGTTTATGAAAAGAAAGTTTGTCTTCCTTAATCTGAATATTTAAGTCATAAGGGCAATGGTTGGACAGTTGTTTCTAATGGTATTTGCTGAACATCTTAGCAAAGGTATGGTAATCACTAGATATAAAGCTTAAGTTAAGATTCAAAGGTTTCACAGATATAGCTCTACTGAACAGTTTGGATGGGTCATACAAGGTTAGCTGGAATGCCAAGGCTCCTTCTAATCTACAAGCAGTATAATATACTACCATATTGATTAATGTCACCAAGGGCTTTTCAAGAGTCTCAGACTAGAAGTAGTTCTAAGGTATCATAGTCTAAGTTCTTATACTAGAACTTAATTTCTTCATCAGCACCACTTACTACAAAGTCTTGCTAGCTTATTCTCTTATCTTCCTTGGTACTTGGGTAATACAACTTAGGACTACTATGACATAGCTGGGCCCTAGGCTTAAGGAGACTTGATAGTCAGTTAAGAACTATTAGTGGAAGTACAGTACCAAGTTCAGGTATTGTATCTGAGACCTGACCTCATGATTGAGTGGTATTATATAGTATACTTGTGCCATTCTTAGTAGAAACCTTGTGCTGAAGTTCTATTGTGGGCTGTACATGTAGAGGAGTAATACCACATTCTTAAGAAGGTGTTTAGATTAGAGATCCTCTCCTTGAGGTGATAGTATAACCATATTACTAGGGCAGTAGTAAGTAAGGCAGTAGGTATCTAGCTGGATGAAGATCTTGTACTCCAGTAGATGTAAAATTAGTAAGATCATTTCTTATTTGACTTTTCTAGAGATATAGTATTATGTCTCTAGAGCAATATAACTCTCTCATGAATAGGATACTCAACCAATAGTATGCTCTTATCAAACTAAAGACAGAGATAGAAAGAAGGGAAGAAAGAGTGTATTGGGAGTATAAAAGGTTTGGGCATCTGGTCTATAACTACAGAAATAGAAAGGAGGAGATAAAGGAGAAACCAACTTCCCAGAATAAATTCAAGGTGATAGCAAGTAGAGTAATGCAATATAGAGTAAGAGAAGGAATAAGTGTAAGTGTTATGAGAGCCCCAAAAGGGAAATAGTTTCCTATACATTCAAACATCTAATCTATAACCTCAAATCATACAATGGGGTTAAGATATAAATAGCAGAGGACTTAGGTAATCATATCATATGACAAGTTAGGTGATTATAGAACATTCTGGAAAGGACATGTGATTGTGGGACTATAAAGTATAGCCACTGTAATTGTAGTATAAGTAGAACTACAATCTAATGAAGAACTCCATCAAGTTCTTCCTGAACAACTATCTTGGTTGAGCTCTAAAAGTTTTTATGACTCTACACTAATACAAGAACTCAATAGCCCATCGTTGACCTTGCATCTCATAGCCTTGATATCCCTATTCCTACTTACTCTCTTATCACTCTTGCTAGTGAGCACAGCACTCACAAGCATCTTGGATAGTGGGCTCTAGCTGTAAAGGGAATGTCACTATCAGTTAGGGATAGTGGGTAAACAGCCTGGACAAAGCTTGTATTCCTGTCCGAGACCTGACCTCTACACCGAGTGGGCTTGTATTTAGCTTCTTCACTATCAGCTCTGTACTACTGGTCTATTGTGATCAGTCTACACAGGGGAATGACAAAAACCTCCTAAAGGCCCATCTAGCTTAGAAATTCCCTTCTTAGGGATAATACTGTTTTACCCTTCTTAGTCAGTAGTTAGCTATAAGTGTAAAAAAAGAAGATCGCTCATCCTCTTACGAGGAATCATCATCATCATCATTATCATCACTATTATCATCACCATTGTGTATGTTCCAACAACAGCAGCAACCCATGGAACAACCCACCGCCCCTGCACCACAGGCTCTACCCACCAGAGAGAAGCAACTCCTCTTTCTAATTGCTGGTCTGCAACAATAGGTAGCCACTCTATTGTAGCAAAATGGAGGAGCCAGAGTAGAGGTAGCCAAACCTCCCTTATTCAGTGGAAGAATAGAGGAAGTGAGTACATTCATTAATACAGCTTATTTGTATTTGAGTATAAGAATGATGGAGGAGCCAGAAGCAACAAGGATGGCCTGGATACTATTCTATGTACAAGGAGAGGTGGCAGAGGCATAGAAGGACAATCTATTGGATGAATTATCAAAAGGAGAGTCAGAAGTGGAAACTGTAGAGGAGCTATTCCAAAAGATAAGAAACGAGTTTGGAGAGATGGGGGAGAAGGAAAGAAAGATAGAGCAGCTGAGAACAATTGAACAAGAGGGGAAAACTTGCAACAAATATGTCCAGGAATTTAGGAAGGTGGCTAGAGGAAGCAGCTATAAGGGACGACCCCTTATTAAGAAGTTCAAAAGGGGGCTAAGTGGAATGCTAAGGAGGAAACTAGCAGAGGCAGAAACTCCACCTAGTACAATAAAAGAATGGCAGGAAAGGGCAGTGAGACTAGACAGGAATCAGAGATAGAGCAGAGTAGAGGAAAGGATACTGGGGAGAAACACAGTGTGTATAGTGACTTAGCCTGAGGCGACTTAATCACCCTCCTAGTCCGAGTTGACAAGGAGAACTCAATAGAGTTCCCATTCAATTGTGGTACACTACTTATACACCTCTCGTGTTTACTTCTATCTATAAACTCCTATATGTCTCCTTTTAGTTGTTTCACATATCCATAGATTTAAAAAGAAAAGAAAAAGAAAAGAAAATAAATAATGACTTAGCTGTTTTGGCCATGTCATGATAACTTAGACTAAGATGTCTTAGAACTACTCCTAGTCCAAGTTAACAAGAAGAACTTGATAGAGTTCTCATTTGATTGTAGTATACTACTTATACATATCCTGTGTTTACTTCTATTTATGGACTCCCGCATATCTCTTTTAGTCATTCCCCAGTTTCCTAATTAAAAGAAAAGAAAAAAAGAAAAAGAAAATAAATGATGACTTAGCCATTTTGACTGTGTCATGATATTTCTACTATTCTGCCTTCCCTTCCTTTTCTTTGCCAACAGTTTTTGGCCATATGGCTCCATTTTCCAAACACAAAATATGTTCTATCCCTTCCCCTTCCTCTATTTACATCCATCATATTGGGGTTTCTTTTTAGCCCCAGTTGACTTTTATTCTAGTATTCTCCTCTATTCTGGCCTCTATGTGATCTGTCCCCCTCTTTCTCTATAAGATCCTCCTCCCAAGCCCCCTCTTGGCTGTGTATTTCCCTGTAGGCACACTATCATAACATGGCCAAAACGGCTAAGTCATTATTTATATTTATTTTCTTTTTCTTTTTTTCTTTTCTTTTAATTAGGAAACTGGGGAATGACTAAAAGAGATATGCGGGAGTCCATAAATAGAAGTAAACACAGGATATGTATAAGTAGTATACTACAATCAAATGAGAACTCTATCAAGTTCTTCTTGTTAACTTGGACTAGGAGTAGTTCTAAGACACCTTAGTCTAAGTTATCATGACATGGCCAAAACAGCTAAGTCATTATTTATTTTCTTTTCTTTTTCTTTTCTTTTTAAATCTATGGATATGTGAAACAACTAAAAGGAGACATACAGGAGTTTATAGATAGAAGTAAACACGAGAGGTGTATAAGTAGTGTACCACAATTGAATGGGAACTCTATTGAGTTCTCCTTGTCAACTCAGACTAGGAGGGTGATTAAGTCACCTCAGGCTAAGTCACTACACCAGAACTTGATATCTACTTCTTGAGCACTGTCTGCCTTGGACCTTGCTCACTCTTACTCTCATATATAAATCAACCCTTGGCTGGTGGTCATCACAATCACTAGCTACCTCCATATATAGCCAGGCCCTTGGCTTAAGGGGACTTATTAGTTAGTTAGGGACTGAAGGTAGAGATACAGTACCAAGCTCAGGTACCATGATCAAGACCAGAACTTGCAACTGAGCGTTGATAGACAGAAGTAGTAGTATTCACCTTATAAACCTTGTGCTGGTGGTCCATTGTGATCAGTACATGCAGAGGAGTAACACCGCATCCTTAAGAAGACGTTTAGATCAGGGATCCCATCTGTTAGATGATAGTCTAACTCTAGTATTAAGGCGGTAGTTAGTAGGGCAGTAGGACTCTGGCTGGGTGAAGATCTTGCGCCCCAGTAGAGGTAGTATAATTAGTAAGATTAACCATTTATTCTATACCCTTGAAACGTCAACACAATGTCTCAAACACAATACAACTCTCTCATGAGCAATTTGCTCAACCAAAAGCATGCCCTTGCCAAACTAAAGACAAAATTAAAAGGAAGAAGAGAAAGAATATATTGGTGTTATAGAAGGTTTGGGCACCTGGCCTGTAACTGCAGGAACAAGAATGAAGAAAAAAAGGGAAAATCAATTCTCCAGAATAGATTTGAGGTGATAACAAGTAGGGTAATGCAGTATAGGGTGAAGGAGAAAGTGGAAATAAGAAAACAAGAGACAGTGGAGAAAGGGGTGCAATGTTTCAGATGTCGGAGGATAGAACACTACAAGTGGGAGTGTCCAGTTACTAAGGAGGAGAAGGAAAGGAGAAGTAAAGAAGCAGCATGTGCAGTCAGTCTGCAAAAGGTGTAGCAGAGAAAGAGGTCAGCACATCCCAAGTGGGAAAAGGCACAGAAATACTATGGAGGGAAGAATGTGCCAGAAGATGCACAGCTGTTGGAGTTAGAATGGATGACAGAAGAAGTCATAGCAACCTATATAGAATATAGGTGGTGTGGAAAGAAAGGAATGCATAGGGAAAACAACAGAAGACAAGGAGTCCTCAGAGGGAGAAAGTTAGAGGAAGCCAAGTGGTATAGGTGCTCAAAGCAAAAGAAAAGAAAAGAAGTAGTAGTGTATCCCAGAGAGGAAAAGGCACAGCAGGGTGGCATGCGGATAGTAGTCCTGAATGGCGCAGCAAAAAAAGAGGATAGGCAAAGAGATGTCAGGAGAACATTCAAAATGTTAAGGGAGATATGGTTAAACATAGGAGTAGAGAAAGTAGACACACATGAAGGCATAACAGTGAAAGCACTCTTGGATAGTAGTGTGACAGGAATGTTTATGGACAAGAAAATGGCAGCAAAACATGGGATTTAGACTGCAGAAGCTAGAAAGACCAGTGGTAGTTAGAAATATAGATGGAATGAACAATAGTAGAGGGGCTATTATACACCAAGTGGAAGTAAACGTGTACTACAAGAGCCATGTAGAAAGGATAAGGATGAATGTATATGATTTGGGAAAAACAGACATAATATTGGGAATGCCATGGTTACAAGCCCACAACCCAGAAATCAATTGGGAAACAGGAGAGGTCAAGATGATGAAATGCCCTCCATTATGTGGAAGGAATACAAAATTGAAAAAGGGGCAGAAAGTGAAGAAAGGAAAAAGGGTAGTCACACTAGAAGAAGAAAAGATGGTGAGGTGGGCAATGGAGGATAAAGAGGACTGGGGAAGGGATGAGGAGGTTGAAGCAGATTATAAGAAAATTGAGGAGATGGTTCCAAAGAGGTTCCTAAAATGGAGGAAGGTGTTTGGAAAGGTGGAGTCGGAAAGGATGCCAACAAGGAAAATCTGGGATCATGCCATAGATCTCAAAGAGACGTTTAAACCACAAAAGGAAAGAATTTATCCTTTATCCAAAAATGAAAGGGAAGAAGTTCAGAACTTTGTAAATGATCAACTGAGAAAGGGGTATATTAGACCATCTAAATCCCCTCAGACGTCACCAGTATTCTTTGTAGGCAAGAAGGATGGGAGTAAGAGGATGGTGATGGACTACCGCAACCTAAACAACCAAACAGTGAAGAATAACTACCCACTTTCATTAATTACAGATTTAATTGACAACATGGGGAGTAAGCGAGTATTCACAAAAATGGATCTTCAGTGGGGGTTCAACAATATAAGAATCAAGGAAGGAGATGAGTGGAAGAGAGCGTTTACGATCTATGTGGGGTCCTTTGAACCAACAGTCATGTTTTTTGGAATGACAAATTCACCAGCCACATTTCAAGCAATGATGAATGAAATTCTGAGAGACATGATTAATGAGGAAAAGGTAATAGCATTTGTGGACGATGTGCTAGTTGGGACAGAAACAGAGAAGAGACATGATGAGATAGTAGAGGAGGTCCTGAGGAGATTAGAAGAGAACAACTTATATGTTAAGCCAGAGAAGTGCACATAGAAAGTAAGGAAGATTGGATTCCTGGGTGTAGTCATAGGACCCAGCAGAATAGAGATGGAGAAAGAGAAGGTAGATGGGGTGCTAAGTTGGCCAAAGCCAAAGAACATAAAAGATGTCAGGAAATTTTTAGGCCTCACAAACTATTACAGGAGGTTTATTAAGGACTTTGCTCAAGTAGCCAGGCCAATGAACATGCTGATGAGAAAGGATGTGAAGTAGCAGTGGAGGGAGGAGCAGCAGAAAGCATTTGACGAGCTCAAAAGGATCTTTACAACTAAGCTAGTACTAGCAGCACCAGACCTAAACAAAGAATTCAGGGTAGAAGCAGACACTTCAAACTATGCTACTAGGGGGGTATTATCAATGAAGGGTCCTGACGAGCTATGGAGACCGGTTGCTTTTATTTCTAAATCTCTGAGTGACATAGAAAGAAACTACAAGATTCATAACAAAGAAATGTTAGCAGTAGTCAGATGCCTGGAAGCATGGAGGCATTTCCTGGAAGGAACAATGACAAGGTTTGAGATATGGACAGATTATAAAAACCTTGAATACTTCATGAAGGTGCAAAAATTAAATAGAAGACAAGTGAGATGGGCATTATACCTATCGAGGTTCAATTTTACGCTAAAGCACATTCTAGGGAAGTAAGATGGGAAAGGCAGATAGCTTGAGCAGAAGGCCAGATTAGGAGGAAGGAGTAGAAAGGGACAATAAGGACAAGACGCTGGTAAAACCCGAGTGGCTAGAAATTAGAAGAACAGAAAGGGTAGAAATAATTGTAGAAGGAGTGGATCTATTGGGAAAAGTAAGGAAGTCAAAAGTAAAAGATGATGAAGTAGTCAAAGCAGTAGAAGAAATGAAATGAGCAGAAGTAAAGATACTGAGAGATGAAGAGTGGAGGGAAGAGAACAGTATAATATATAAGAAAGGAAAGGTGTATGTACCCAAAGACAATATACTAAGAGCAGAAATAATTAGGCTGCACCACGATACACCAGTGGGAGGACATAGAGAACAATGGAAGATGGTGGAGTTGGTCACCTGAAACTTCTAGTGGCCAGGAGTAACTAAGGAGGTAAAACAATATGTGGAAGGATATAATTCTTGTCAGAGGAACAAAAACTGTACGGAACAGCTGGTAGGCAAATTAATGCCCAATTCAATACCTGAAAAACCTTGGACACATATATCAGCAGACTTTATCACCAAACTGCCAATAGTACAGGAATACAACTCAATCTTAGTAGTAGTAGACAGATTAACAAAAATGGTCTACTTTATCCCTACTACAGAGAAAACATTGGCAGAAGGGCTAGCCAGGTTGTTTAGAGACAATGTGTAGAAGCTACACAAGTTACCCGAGAGCATTGTCTCAGACAGAGGACCACAGTTCGCAGCAGGAATAATGCGGGAGTTGAATAGTATGTTGGAGATTGAGAGTAAGTTGTCAACGGTGTTCCACCCTCAAACCAACGGACAGACAGAGAGGTTAATCAGGAACTAGAACAATACTTAAGGATGTTTATTGACCACAGGCAGGAGCAGTGGCCTGACTGGTTAGGAATGGCAGAGTTTGCCTACAATAACAAAATGCACTCAAGTACTAAAGTGTCACTCTTCAAGGCAAATTACAGACAAGATCCTAGAATGGGGTTTGAGATGAGAAAGAAGGGGAAATACGAAGGAGCAAAGAAATTTGTAACAAAAATGAAAGAGATCCAGGAGGAAGCAAAAGCAGTGCTGGGAAAAACACAAGAGAAAATGAAGAAATACACAGATAAAAAGAGAGAAGAGGTCAATGATTATAAAGTAGGAGACTTAGTGATGTTGAGCACAAAGGATCTGAAATACCAGATGGTTAGAAGGAGGACAGAGAAGTTAATGGAGAGGTTTGTAGGCCCTTACAGGATAAAGAAAATTGTATCATTGAATGCAGTAGAATTAGAACTACCTAGTACAGTAAAAATACACTCAGTAGTTAACGTCAGCAGAATACAAAGATATATAGGGCAAGTAGAGGGGTAGAGAAAGGAGCAACCAGCTCCAGTAATAATTGAGGGAGAAGAGGAATGGAAGGTAGAAAGAATCCTGAATAAGTGGAGAATATAAGGAAAAGATAAGTACCTGGTACGATAGAAGGGATTCATGGCAGAATCAGATACCTGGGAAGGGAGGGAAAACTTAGGAAATGCAAGAGAGACAATTGAAGAATATGAGAAGGAATATTAACGAGATATAGAGGATATAAGAAAGCAAGAAAAAAAGAAAGGGATGTTTAAAAGAGGAGAATTGCTAGGATGGTTCATGGCAAGAAAGTTATTTGGATGGTTGGATAAAAGATATGATGAAGAATACTGGGTAAGGTTAGAAAGAAACTGGAGATGATAGAAAGGAGAAAGAACAAGAGGGCAAAGAACTATGGAGACAATTAAGGAAGAAGAAGATGAATTAGGGATAAGAGAATGAACAGAAGAAGATGACGAGGAAATGGGCAATATGGTTGACCTGTACTATGAGTTATAGAGAAATCCTCAGGACAAGGAAACTTAAGAGGGAAGTAGTGTCATAACATGGCCAAAACGGCCAAGTCATTATTTATTTTCTTTTCTTTTTCTTTTCTTTTTAAATCTGTGGACATGTGAAACAACTAAAAGGAGATGCACAGGAGTTTATAAATAGAAGTAAACATAGGAGGTGTATAAGTAGTGTACCACAATTGAATGGAAACTCTATTGAGTTCTCCTTGTCAACTCGGACTAGGAGGGTGATTAAGTCGCCTCAGGCTAAGTCACTACATAAGTCCTTACACTAGAACTTGATTCCACATCTAGAGCACTATCCACCTTGGACCTTGCTCATTCTTACTCTCATAACCATCTCAACCCTCGACCAGTGGTTACTATGATTACTAGTCACCTCCATACATAGCCGGGCCCTTGGCTTAAGGGGACTTGTCAATCAGTTAGGGATTGATGGTAGAAGTGTAGTACCAAGCTCAAGTATTGTGTCTAAGACCTGACCTTGCAATTGAGCAGTGCTCAGTAGTTTACTTGTATTTCTTTTACTCTATAAATCTTGTGCTAAAGTTCTAGTGTGGACTATACATGTAGAGGAGTAATGCTGTATCTTTAGGAAGGTATTTAGATTAGAGATCCTCTTCTCAGAGTGATAGTATAACTATAGTATTAAGGTAGTAGATGTCTAGCTGGATAAAGATCTTGTGTCCCAGTAGATGTAACACTAGTAAGATCACTCCTATTTTGACTTCTCCAGAGATGTAGCACCATGTCTCTGGAACAATAACACTCTCTTATGGGCAGTATACTCAACCAATGGTATGCCCTAGCCAAACTAAGGGCAGAAATAGAGAGAAGAAAAGAAAGAATGTGTTGGGGGCATAGAAAGTTTAGGCATCTGGCCTGTAACTGTAGGAATATGAAAGAAGCAAAAGGAAAACTAGTTCTCCAGAATAGATTTGAGGTAATAGTGAGTAGAGTAATACAATGTGGAGTAAAGGAGAAAGCAAAAGTAAGAAGGCAGGAGACAGTTGAGGAAGGGGTATGATGTTTCAGATGTTGGAGGGTAGGACACTACAAATGGGAGTACCTAAATATTAAAGTAGAGAAGAAAAGGAGAAGTGAGGAAGTGGTACATGCAACTAGTCTACAAAAGGCATAGCAGGAGGAAAGACCAGCATACTCCTTATGGAGAAAGGTGCAGGAACACAGTAGTGCATGGGGAATGCTCCCAAGAAGTGCAACACTGGAGCAAAGAGGGTGGATGACCAAATGGGAGGTCGTGACATTTGTGGAGTGTAAAGGATACAACTACAAAGATACCAAGATACATAAAAACTAGGGGCAAGGGTTCATCTCTGGTGAACAATTAAGAAATATATAGTACAACAGTTGCTTCAAAGCATGGAAGTGGAGAGAGGACACAGCAGGAGAGAAAGGAGCAGTTGTCATGAAGTGTAGTCAATGTAGAAGGAAAGATATAGTTGAGAAGATACTAGAAAAATTTAGAAAGAAAATCTTGTGCCCAGAATATAGGATGGAAAAGAAGCAGTTATGGTAGGACTGGAGAGTAGTGGCACACCCTGGAAAGGGCAAAGCACAGCAAAGCAGCATAAGGAAAGGAGCTTCAAAAAGTACAGAGAAAGAGAAGGATAGACAAAGGGATATCAGGAGAACATTCAAAATGTTAAGAGAAGTATAGTTAAACATAGAGGTAGAGAAGGTAGACATGTATGAAGACATAACCATAAAAGCACTCCTGGATAGTAGTACGATAGGAATGTTCATGGATAAGAAGATAGCAGCAAAACACGGGTTTAAGCTGCAAAAGCTAGAAAGACCAGTAGCAGTCAGAAACGTAAATGGGACAAACAATAGTGGAGGGGCTATTATATACCAAGTGGAAGTAAATGTGTACTACAAAAACTATATAGAGAGGATGAGAATAGATGTATGCAACTTGGGAAAAACAGATGTAATATTGGAAATACTATAGTTGCAAGTACACAACCTAGAAATTAATTGGAAAATGGAGGAAGTCAAGATGACAAAATGCCCTCTATTATATGGGAAAAATACAAAACTGAAAAAGAGGTAGAAAGCAAAGAAAAAAAAGAGAGTAGCAATACTAGAAGAAGAAAAGGTAGTAAGATGGACAGTAGAGGATAAAGAGAATTGGGGGAGAGAAGAAGAGGTTAAAGCAGATTATAAGAAGATCGAGGAAATAGTTCCACAAAGGTTCCTCAAGTAGAAAAAGGTATTTGGAAAGGTGGAATTGGAAAGAATACCAATGAGGAAAATTTAGGATCACACTATAGATCTCAAAGAGACGTTCAAACTATAAAAGGGAAGGATTTATCCTTTATCCAAAAACAAAAGGGAGGAAGTTCAGAACTTCATAAATGACCAACTGAGAAAGGGATATATTAGACCATCAAAATTCCCTCAAACGTCACCAGTATTCTTTGTAGACAAGAAAGATAGGAGTAAGAGAATAGTAATGGACTACCACAACCTAAATGACCAAACAGTAAAGAATAACTACCCACTTCCATTAATTACAGACTTAATTGATAACATGGGGAGTAAACAAGTATTCACAAAAATGGATCTTTGGTGAGGGTTCAACAATATAAGGATTAAGGAAGGAGATGAGTAGAAGAGAGTATTCATAACCCATGTAGGGTCCTTTGAGCCGACAGTCATGTTCTTTGGAATGACAAATTCGCCAGCCACATTTCAAGCAATGATGAATAAAATTCTGAGAGACATGATTAATGAAGGAAAAGTGGTGGCCTTTGTGGACCGCATGTTAATAGGGACAGAAACAAAAGAAGGACATGATGAAATTGTGGAAGAAGTGCTGAAAAGGTTAGAAGAAAATGACTTGTATATCAAGCTAGAAAAATGCATGTGGAAGGTATGAAAAATTGGGTTCCTAGAAGTTGTTATAGGACCTGATGGGATTGAAATGGAAAAGAAAAAGATAGATGGAGTACTAAGTTGGCCAGAGCCAAAGAATATGAAAAACATTAGGAAGTTTTTAGGCCTCACCAACTACTATAGGAGGTTTATCAAAAACTTCACTCAAGTAGCAAGGCCAATAAATGTGCTGATGAGAAAAGATGTAAAGTGGCAGTAGAAAGAAGAGCAGCAGAAAGCATTTGATGAGCTCAAAAGGATCTTTATGACTAAACCAGTACTGGCAGCCCCAGATCTAGACAAAGAATTCAGGGTAGAGGTAGATGCTTCAAACTATGCTACTGGAGAAGTATTATCAATAAAGGGTTCTGACGAGCTGTGGAGGCTGGTTGCTTTTATTTCTAAATCTCTAAGTAATATAGAAAGAAACTATGAGATTTACGACAAAGAAATGTTAGTAGTAGTCAGATGTCTGGAAGCATGGAGACATTTCCTGGAAGAAGCGACAATGAAATTTGAGATTTGAATAGATCACAAAAACCTTGAATACTTCATGAAGGTACAAAAATTGAATAGAAGATAAGTTAGATAGGCATTGTACCTATCAAGATTCAATTTTACATTAAAGTATGTTACAGAGAGTAAAATGGGAAAGACAGATAGCTTAAGCAAGAGGCCAGACTGGAAAGTAGGAGTAGAAAGAGACAATGAGGATGAGACATTAGTAAAACCTGAGTGGTTAGAAGTTAGAAAAACAGAAAGGGTAGAAGTAATTGTAGAAGAAGTGGATTTGTTGGAGAAAGTGAGGAAGTCAAAGGTAAAAGACAATAAAGTAGTCAAAGCAGTGGAAGAAATAAAATGAGCAGAAGTAAAGATGCTGAGAGATGAAGAGTGGAGGGAAGTGAATAGCATAATATATAAGGAAGGGAAGATGTACGTATCTAAAGACAATATATTAAGAGCAGAAATAATTAGGCTGCATCACAATACACTAGTGGGAAGAACATGGAGGACAATAGAAGACAGTGAAGTTGGTCACCCAAAACTTCTGGTATGTTATAAGAGCCCCAAAAGGGGAATAGTTTTCTAAGCATTTGAACACTTGATCCAAAACCTTAAGATATACAATGGGGTCAAGATATAAATAGTGTGGAAACTAAGGTCATGTAACAAGGTCAAGTGATCACAGAACATTCTGGAAGAACATGTGATCATGGACTAATAGTATAGCCACTGTAAAAGTAGTATAAGTAGAAGTCTAATTCAATGAGAAACTCTATCAAGTTCTTCTTGAACATCTACCTAGGGATGATCACTAAAAGCATTCACTGTCTATTGATAACATAAGAACTCAATACCCCTCGTTGACCCTGTATTTCACAGCCTCAACATCCTCATTTCTACTTACTCTCTTATTATCCTTGCTGACAAGCACAGTGCTCAAAGGCATCTTGGATAGCAGGCCCTAGCTATAAAGAGGACTTCACTGTTAGTTAGGAACAGTGGGTAGATAGCCTGGACAAAGCTTGTGTTCTTGTCCAAGACCTGACCTCTATATCGAGTGGGTTCGTAACTAGTTTTTTACTATCAGCTCTGTGCTACCAATCCATTGTGACTGGTCTATACAGAGGAATAACAGCAACCTCTTAAAGGCCCATATAGCTTAGGGATTCCCTTCTTAGGGATAGTACTGTTTCATCCTTCTTAGTCAATAGTTAGCTATAAGTATAGATGAAGAAGATCATTTATCCTCCTATAAGGAATTATCACCATCACCATTACCATTGTATATGTCTTGCCAACAACAATAGCAACAGAGGGAAGTCCCTTCGGCACCTGTCCCTCTACCAAACTAGAGAGGAGCAACTCCTTGCCATAATTGTGACCCTGCAGTAGTAAATCAATACCATGCTCCTTCAGCAACAGGGGAGCAGAGTAGAGGTTGCAAGACCTCAAGTTTTCAGTAGGAAGATGGAGGAGGTGAGCGTATTTGTTAACCCAGCTCACCTATATATTAGAATGAAGATAACAGAAAAGATAGCAGTGACCTAGGTGGTCTGGGTATTGTTATATGTATAGGGAGGAATAGCAGAAGCATAGAAGGATAATTTGCTGGATGAACTGACCAAAGGAGAGTCAGAAGTAGAATCAGTGGAGTAACTGTTCACAAAAATAAAAAACAACTTTGGGGAAACATTGGAAGAAGAGAGGAAAATAGAACAGCTGAGAACAATTGAGCAAAAAGGAAGGACCTGCGATGAGTATGTACAGGAATTCAAAAAGATTGCTAAGGGGAGTAGCTATGAGGGAAGACCCCTTATCAAAGAATTTAAAAGAGGATTGAATGGGAGTATTAGGAGAAAGTTGGCAGAAGCAGAAGAGCTGCCAACTACCATTGGAAAGTGGTAAGAAAAAGCAGTGAGATTGGATAGAAATCAGAGGCAAAGCAGAATGGAAGAGAAGATGTTGAAGAGGAATATAGTACATCTAGGGGGAAATACACAGCCTAGGGGAGGCTATGGAGGAGGATTATATGGGAGAAGAAGGAGGCAAATAACATAGAAAAATGGGAGGAGGGTACAGAGGAGAAGGAGAAGGAAATATGTTTCATAGAAGGGGAACTCAAATAGGTCCAAGAAGAGACCCAAATACAATAGATATAGACAGAGGAAGAGGAGGGGACAGAACATGCTATGTGTGTGGGAAGTGGGGTCATATAGCCAAAAATTGTTGGGAAAGGCATAAAGGAAGGGTAGTGGAAATACCGCAAGAGTCAACAAAAGAAAATAGAGGATAGTAAGCTCTCAGCTGGCCTCCAATAACCTGTATAGTATATCGCACCCAGAAAAGCTAGGAAATAAATTCAATTGCACCAATACAACTGAGAGAGTAAAAGATATATGGTATACTCTATAGCTACTAAGAGAAGTCTGGATGAAGGTGAGGCTAGAAAAACTGGAAAGCCATGAAGGGGTAACAGTAAGAGTACTACTAGATAGTGGGGCAACAGGCCTATTCATGAATACAACCTTTGCCTGAAAAAAGGGGTTTAAAATGGAAAAGCTAAAGAAACCTCTGTTAGTTAGAAACATAGATGGAATGGTAAATACAGGGGGAGCCATAACACACCAGGTAAAGTGCAATATGTTCTTTAAAGGACATGTGAAAAGGGCAAGGATAGATATATGTAATTTAGGAAAAACAAAGATGATATTAGGAATGCCATAGCTAGCAGTCCATAATCCAGAGATAGATTGGGAAAAAGGGAAAGTAAAAATAACATGTTGCCTGCCTATATATAAAAGGAGAAAGCAAGAAGAGAAGGAGAAGAAAGTAAAAAAGATAGAAAAGGACAAAGATAAAGAAATGTTGAAAAAATTGGTATCTAAAAGGTTTTGAAAGTAGAAGAGGGTGTTTGGAAAAAAGAAGTTGGAGAGAATGCCAGTGCAAAAGACCTGGGACCACACCATAGAATTGAAAGAGGGGTTCATGCCAAAAAAGGGAAAGGTATACTCATTGTTGAAAGAGAAAAAGAAGAAGTGTAGGCATTCATAGAGGATCAGTTGAGGAAAGAATACATTCAATCTTTCAAGTTGCCCCAAATGTCACTAGTACACTTTGTAGCAAAAAAGGATGGCACATGGAGAATGGTACAAGACTATTGACACATAAATCAGTGGATGATAAACAATGGATATCCTTTACCTCTCATCGCAGACATACTAGATGGAGTAGAAAAGAGAAAGGTGTTCATGAAGCTGAACCTGAGATGGAGATACAATAATATCAGGATCAAAGAGGGAGACAAATAGAAGACAGTGTTTACAACACATATTGGGGCTTATGAACCTATAGTCATGTATTTTGGGTTAATAAACTTTCCTGCTACCTTCCAAACAATAATGAATGACCTGTTCTACAATCTCATAAACCAAGGAGATACAGCAACATTTATCAACAACATCCTAGTAGCCACAGACACTGAAGAGGGACACAACGAGTTAGTAGAGGAGGTACTAAAAAGGTTAGAGGAGAACGACCTATTTGTAAAGCCCAAAAAGTGTAAATGGAAAGTAAGAGAAGTAGAATTTTCTGGGAGTAGTAATCAGTCCAAGAGGGGTAGAAATGCAGAAGGAAAAAGTGGAGGGAGTACTAAACTGGCCAGCACTCCAAAACATCAAAGAAGTGCAGAAGTTTTTAGGTCTTGCCAACTATTACAGAAGATTTATAAAAGACTTTGCTAGGATAGCAGCACGCTGCATGTGCTGGTCAGGAAGGAGCAGAAATGGAAATGGGAAAGGGAACAGAAGGAGGCATTTGAAAGGCTTAAGGCAGTATTCACCACAGAGCCTGTCTTAGCTATTCCAGATATTGATAGAGAGATGAGAGTAGAGGCAGATGCTTCAGACTATGCAATAGGGGGAGTATTGTCAACAAAGTGTGAGGATGGGAAAGTGGAGGCCAGTGGCCTTCATCTCTAAATCGTTGAACACTACAGAGCAAAATTACAAAATTCACAATAAAGAGATGCTGGCAGTTATTAGGTGTCTAGAAGCATAGAGGCACTACTTGAAGGGAGCAAAACTCAAATTTGAAATCTGGACAGACCATAAGAACCTCCAGTATTTTATGACAAGCCAAAAATTAAACTGTAGACAAGTGAGATGGGCCCTATATCTGTTATAATTTAATTTTACATTAAAACACATTCCAGGAAAGAGCATGGGAAGGCAGATGGACTAAGTAGGAGACCCGACTGGCAGGAGGGAGTGGAAAAGGACAATGAGGACCAGAAACTAATAAAACCAGAATGGATTAGGGGAGCTGAAACAATGATAGAAGAAGGAGACCTAAAGGAAAGAATCAAAAGGGCACAGAAAGGGGATGAAAGGGTAGTGAAAGTGGTAGAAGAGCTGAAGAGGGCAGGAATAAAGACACTGAAAGATAAAGAATGGGAAATAGAGGATGGGATAGTAATGAAAGAAGGGAGGATATATGTGCCAGAGGGGGAACTCAGGGGGGAGATAATACGATTGCACCATAATACCCTAGTAGGAGGACACAAAGGGAGATGGAAGACAGCAGAGTTGGTCACCAGGAATTACTGGTGGCCAGAAGTAACAAAGGAGGTGGGGAGGTATGTAGATGGATGCGATCATGTCAAAGATACAAGAATCAAAGTAAAGCACCAGCAGGAAAACTGATGCCCAATGCAATCCCAGAAAAGCCATGGAGCTACATCTCAGCAAACTTTATCACCAAGCTGCCATTAGCCCAGGGATACAATGCTATCCTGGTAGTATGCAATTGTTTTAGCAAAATGGCACATTTTATAGCCACTATGGAGAAAACATCAGCAGAAGGACTCGCAAAGCTGTTTTAAGATCATATATGGAAGTTACATAGACTTCCAGAAAGCATCATATCTGATAGAGGAGTGCAGTTTGTGGCAGGAATGATGAGAGAGTTGAATAACTTGTTGGGAATCCAGACAAAACTCTTGATAGCCTATCACCCTCAAACAGATGGGCAGACAGAAAGGATAAACCAGGAGTTAGAGCAGTATCTGAGGGTCTTCATTGATCATAGACAAGAGCAGTAGCTGGATTGGTTAGGAATGGCAGAATTTGCATACAATAACAAAATCCACACAGCAACAAAAACATTGCCATTTAAAGTAAACTATGGTCAAGACCCAAGGATGGGTTTTGAAGGGAGAAGGAAGGGGAAGTACAAAGCAGTGGGAAAATTCATAGAAAGGATGAAGAAAATCCAGGAGGAAGCAAAAGTGACATTAGGAAAAGTGCAGGAGAAAATGAAGAAGTTTGCAAATAGAAGGCAAGAAGAGGGAGAGGAGTACAGAGTAGGAGACTTAGTACTACTAAGTACAAAGGACTTGAAGTGGCAGATGAAAGGGAGAAGATCAGAAAAATTGACAAAATGTTTTGTGGGCCCTTACAAAGTCAAGGGAATTGTCTCTAGTAATGCAATAGAATTAGAACTACCTAAGTCCATTAAGATATACCTGGTAGTTAACACAAGTAGAGTACAACTCTATAAACTGCAGGTAGAAGGACAAAAGAGAATGCTGCCAAAACCAGTCATTATCAAAGGAGAGGAGGAATTTGAGATGGAAAAAATCTTAAACAAGAGAATAGTAAGAGGAAAGAAAAAGTTCCTGGTAAGATAGAAGGGCTATACAACAGAAGAAGATACCTGGGAAAATAAAGAAAATTTGGAAAATGCAAAAGAGTTAGTAGAAGAGTTCGAGAAGGAGTATAGGGAAGAAGTCAAAGAACTAAGGCAACAGGAGCAGGAAGAAAAAGAAAAGGAGTTCAGTCGGGAATTACCTAGGGAATTCACAGCAAAACTACTATATGAATGGGGGAGAAGAAGATATGAAAAGAAGAGGAAAAAGAGATGGGACAAAAATTGGTATCGATGGAAAAATTCCTCAGGATGAGGAAACTTGAAGGGGGGGCCATGTTATGAGAGCCCCAAACAGGAAAAGGTTTCCTATGCATTCAAACACTTAATCCAAAACCTCAAAGCATACAATGGGGTCAAGATATAAATAGTGTGGGAACTTAGCAAGTCAAATCACATGACAAGGTCAGGTGGTCATGGAACATTCTAGAAAGGACATGTGATTGTGGGACTTTAGAGTACAGCCACTGTAGTAGTAGTATAAGTAAGGCTGCAATCCAATGAAGAACTCTATTGAGTTCTTCTTGAATATCTATCTAGGGTGATCACTAAGGACATTCACTGTCTATTGGTAACACCTACCAACACTACCCCTGGAATACTAGACTGACCTCCTGGAGTGATCCTGTACCTAATTAAATATTACTATATAATATTTAATTGCCTTAGCTTGACTTGGCAACTCCTGACCCTGCTGGATAGGACCATAGGATCAGGGACACATAATTGTAGTAGTATATATATTGTAGAGTATGCTCCTAGGAGCCTTATCCTAAACTCTAAGGATTCTCCTGGAGGTAAGTTGTAACACACTTAGGAGCTGTAATATTACTAAGGATTCTCCTGGAGTTCACTCTGCTCCAGTTGCCCTTGCAGCAGTTTAGAATCTTCCAACAGAGCCTTGGAAGAATGTAGTAGACAGCCTTCTCTAGAACATCCTCCCCTACCCTCATCTGACCCTCCAAAACTACTCCACTCCATGCAAATGTTATATACAGATATATCCCAGACTATAGCCAACACTCTGGCCTATCTGCAGCATTATTTGCAAGAAGTTACCAAGTAACAAAACAACTCAGAAAATAATATTAACAATGCTCTCTCCACCTTAACTGCTCAACTGCAACAGCTTATACAGTTGGTCTCAAACCCTCAGTCTCTAGCTCTGGCTATACCTTACTCTCCAGTACTTGCACCACTATCCCCCCCTCCAGCAGCCATAAGGTCATGAGCTTGTCCAAAACTCTTGTCCTCTTCTGACTTTCACAGAGAGCAGAACTCTGGTTAAGCCTTTCTTAACTCCTGTGCCCTGTATATACAACTGGCCCTAGAGCAATTCAGCTGCAAGAAAGAAAAGATTCTATGGGCACTAACATTCTTCAAGAGAGATCAGACTACGAAGTGGTCCAAGAATCTCTTCAAACAGGAATTGGACACTGACATATTCTCTATTCAGACCTGGGCTAACTTCAAATAGCACTTCTGCACCCAGTTCTTCCTAGTGAATATGGAAGCAGACACAATAAATATCTTGGAGGGATCATCCTACTACCAAGGGAGCTGAACAGTGGGCAATTACTTGGACAGCTTCCAGGTCCTGGTCTCTGATGCAGATTACATGGATCCTTAGACCCTGGTTGTAAAGTTCAGACAAGGGCTCTAGGCAAATATACAAAGTCAAATCTGTTATGATCAACCTCATGTTATACAGGAGTTCTCCATGAGGCTCAGGTATGTCTTACTTCTTTTATTAATATTTCTCTATTTGTACAGTAGCTCAGTCAGTGCTCCATTGCTGGGGCATGTTCTTTACTTAGCAGACCTTATGTCTGCCATGTACTTTCCTCACTTCTACCTCATAGTATATAGGTATATATAGCAGTAGATACTCTCCTGTATTCCCTATACTTTACCAATTGTATCATTCTCTTCTCCTTTACTCTCTAACTCATCCTCAAGTCTTTATTGAGTGTTGCAACCTAAGTTACTCCTTAAGGTTATAACAAAATTGCCATTATGCTATCACAAATGGCCACTTACTGATTTGTGAGTTGATAATTTAATAATCAAAAGGCTCAAAAAAGAAAAGTTTAGACAGTAGCAAAAGATATTGTTAAGTCTGAGGTTTATCCTCAGACATACAATCCTTAAATACATAATTGTGGTGGTCTGTATACCAGGACAGCCTACCACATGATCACTACCTATTGTTCTATATATAGAAGTGCTATTGGTCTTGAAATAGGGATAACCTAACTGTCTTAGGGCAGTTCTTTGTTCTATTCAAGGACAAATGATAATCTATGGGTAAAGATCAGTGTTATGTACAAACATTGAGGACCTTGTATCTCCATGGGATCTTATTGCCTTGGGTTCTATTTATGGCCAAAAGAAGTGCATTGAAGAGAGCTTCACAATGGTCATTGAAGCAAACAATTATGTTAAGCAGTTCCCGAGATATCAGCAATTTAGTGTCTGGTAACTTGGTGATCACAGACTGATCTGCTGATAACTCAGTGAGTACTGATTGCCTTGAGATGTTTTTGGTACTGTTTGAAAGGTCTTCTTAAGGGCTTTTTGTAGCCATTTAGATTATTGAAATTGGTCAAGTATTCCTAGAGTTATGGTCCAAATAAAGTTTGTGACAAACTAACTTGTGGAGTGTAACTAAAAGCCTTGATATTCATCCTTTTGATATAACTCTTCTGAAAACCTTAACTAGACCCTTTGTAGAGAGGTGAAGAAATATCAAGTATTGACATAGGCTCAAGGTTGAAATGTATATTCATTCTTGTGGTCTAGAGTCTTAACACCTATTCTAATAATTATGACTAGGCTGTGGTAAATGTAAACCATTTTATATCTACTTCTATCAAGCTGTCTGGGTATGGAGACTTGAGAAATGAGGCTATTATGTTAGAGATAAGAAAATGACACCTGATGCCATGGTGCACATATATTGGATTCTAGATTTGATGCAAGCCTGTGCAATGCACATGATTTGGTATGTTCTTATTATTTCATATGTTATTGTTTCAGTAATATACAAGTGGCATAACTGTTTGCAATTGCCATCTAGCTGTAACCCTTCTTGTTTCAACAACATAACTAATATTTTATTGTCAGGTAATTATTAATCCCTTTGGTGCCTTTGCTTCAGGGACACTTCAGGGACAATAAGCTTGATAACCACTAAGAAATCACATCACAAGATTTTAGACTGCACAACACAATGCAGATGAAATTGTAAGGGGACTGCACCAAAGTCCATTCCTGATATGCTAGTGGTAGTACACCAGAGTGACCCTGCAACTAATTAAATTCCAATTACCTCATATTTAATTAGTTGCCCACTCCTGCATTCCTGTCCCTGACACATTCTGTAGTCAAGGGGGCTTGTATATATAGTGTAGGTTACTCTCCAGGAGCCTCATCCTATTCTCTGAGGTTTCTCCTGGAGGTGAGTTGTAATGCATTTCAGAGTCTATTTATATACTGAGGTTTCTCCTGGAGGAGTTACTCTGCTCCAGTTGCCCTTACAGAAATGTGTTTGTAGTTGTATGAGTTGGAAGTTGAAGAGAGCCTAATTAAATGTTGTTCATATACCATGTCAATTTTGTAATGCGAGGTTATGATATGATGATAATATACAGGCTTTTATCTGAGTCTTTTATAGCCTATGGTTGGTACATCAGATGCTATGAAGAGCCAGAAGGCTATGTAACTAGTAGACTAATAGTGAATAATAGAATGTACATATTACAAGTGTCCAATGGTGATGATCTGAAGTTGTTATCTAAGATTATCATAACAGTCAATTCCACACTGACTGTAAGCTGTAATCCTAGGCTCACGCAACCAGCAGGGCTTATTTGTGGGTATTTGGCATAGATGGAAAACATATCGCGAGTCTTGTGACTAGGCAACACGATGGCAAGATGTGTTCGTCTGATCTCCACATACAACAGAGCTATGTCTGCCGTTGTCCTCCCCTTTGATCCCTCTGCCGCACCAATTACAGTTGCCAGCGTCGAACCTAAGGCTCTCTGGAAGTCTACCCCCTCTGGCGAAAAGCCTCCCAAAGTAGGTATCACCAGGACCTTCTTCAACACCCCTCAAGGCAAGACGGCTACCCTAGTTTCTCTCGGTGATAAATTCTCCCAGAAAAAGGGAGACGAGAGAAGCGAGCTAGTCCGAAAATCCGTCGGCGCTGGAATCAAGGAGCTCAAGAACTACGACGGTGTCGATCAAGTCTCGGTTGATGCCTCGTCCGACCCCCATGCCGCTGGTACTTTGCTTGCCATTTGAGATTTCCGATGATGACACATGATTAGCCGTTGCTGCCTACCTCGCGCAGTATAAATTTTCGCTGAAGACATCACCTCCATCGCAGTTCGATCCGAATCTGAAGGAGATCATTCCTGACAAGTTCACTATCACCCCCTTGGAACAATCCAAGGAATGGGATTCGGGTGCCATTTATGCGGAAGCGCAAAACTTGGCTCGAACTGCAAGTAGGAACTTAAGTCAGCTTATCATCTTGCTCAATGTTTGATTGGACAGCTTGCCGAACTCCCGGCCAATATGATGACTCCAACGGCATGTACTCTTTTGGTTTCCCCTGTTCCGTTTCTTATCCCACAACGCAGATCTTCACAGAGCGCATCAAGAAGGAGCTCGAGGG
This sequence comes from Leucocoprinus sp. KB1807203, assembly GCA_019327925.1. Lineage (NCBI taxonomy): Eukaryota > Fungi > Basidiomycota > Agaricomycetes > Agaricales > Agaricaceae > Leucocoprinus > Leucocoprinus sp. KB1807203. The sequence continues at coordinate 46,677 of JAHTMQ010000130.1, forward strand.
TGTTCCAAATGTTGAGATCTTTGTCCGTGACGAGGGTTTGTGTTCCCTTTTGGACCTTCTAACGAGCTGACGTATCTCCAGCTTGGGCTCAAGAAAAAAACATGGTGCGTTGTCTCTGCTGTTGTGATGTGCATTCGACCCAGATCTTCGCTGCAGAACACGTTCCTGTCAGTCACACATGGAACATCAGAGCCTGCAAAGATCCTTGAAATGTAGGTTCAAATGTTGACTCTGGATAGCTAGACTCATCATTCACAGCCATTACAAGGGTGCCGCTGATAAGTCTGCCCCACCTGTCGCCTTTGTTGGAAAAGGTATTACCTTCGATTCTGGAGGTATCAGCTTGAAACCTGGTAATGTTGGTTGACCACTCATCAAAGTCCAGTTGCAGCATGTTGAATGTGTCCTCCTTAGGGTATGAAATTGATGCGAGGCGACATGGGTATGTCTTATATTGTTTAGACGCACGGATAACTCACTTCACTCGAGGTGGCGCTGCCGCTGTTGCCTCGGCTGCTATTGCAATTGCCAAGTTGAAGCTCAAGTGAGTTTGCAACCCAGTACCAATTGTCCAAACTCCCTCAAGAAGGTTCCAGTATCAATTTGATCGTTGTCACACCATTGACTGAGAACATGCCGGGGCCCAGCGCCACTAAACCTGGAGATATGTAAGCATCTTGACCTGGTGACGGGCGACGATGTTCTTCCATGCAGGATCCCAGTGTCTACGCCATGAACGGCAAGTCTGTCGAAATCGACAACACTGACGCCGAGGGTCGGCTTGTCCTTGCTGGTGTGTCTATATCTGTCCAATTTGTCCTCGTTTGCTGACTGGGGTCCATTGGCAGATGCTATTTATTACACGGCCACCGAATACAGGCCACACACTCTGATTGATGTTGCGACTTTGACTGGGTAGGTGACTATTACAGTCGACCTTGGTATATCTGACCGTAATCCTAGCGCTTGTGTGATCGCTCTTGGAGAGGTTTATTCTGCCGTCTACTCTGCACGTTCAAGTTGCCAGTGTCGTGAAGACAATGAGACTAATGATATTCCAATAGACCTCTGATGAACTTTGGGAGCACCTTCGCGCTGCGGGGGAGGCTGAATACGACCGATTTTGGCGTATGCCACTCGATGATGACTACCTTGTTCAGATACATGGCTCCAACGCCGATCTCCAAAATGTATGTAATGTGTTTGATGTCTCTCACCTTGTGCTGAATCGTGATCAGACTGGTGGACGTCCTGCTGGTAGCATCACTGCTGCTATGTTCCTGAAGGCGTTTGCGGAGGGTGCTGAGCCAAAAGACGAATCACCAGCAACTCTGAACTGGGCACACATTGACATCGCTGGTATCATGGAAGCTACACGCTCTTCGCCTTATCAAGAGAAGGGCATGACTGGTCGTCCCGTCCGGTAGGTCGTCATTGATGATACTGAACGGCGTCTGACATTGAGGCATAGCGCTCTCGTTGAGTACATCCGCCGTCTTCTTCCCAATGCTTGAGTGGCCAGCAAGAACATGTAGGCATAATCGGCAAAGTTGTAGTAACCAAATTGCCATGCGTAACCATGTACCATGTTCTTTTGATCTGTAATCACTGCATGATGACACATAGCTTGCGAGAGTGATGCAGTCTTCGTTTGGACCCTGTGATGTCAGTAAAAGGCTGAGTAGAAAATATAACAATGAACATTGGATGAATAGAAGAATTTCACAACCATTTCTTCATCCTTGGATACCTACCTTGTCTTGAAACATTGCAAATGTCAATGCCCCAAGAATCCTGAACATGCTGATATTTCCAAGGTTGCTGGGCCTGGCACATCTAAATGCAAAGCAAAGACCCTCACGACTCCACCCAAAGCTACACCCTTTGTCCCAAGGAGTCTCTGACATCTCTATCAAGACAGTAATGTAATAGCAGTGCCTGAAGCTACTAAGTACCATATGATAAGTGTGAAACAAGACAATTGACAAGGTGGCATAATGGTCCAGAGGAAGGTCCTGCGCCAACGAACTCAAGCCCATTGGTAAATTTTTCAATACACCAGCTTCACTCGGTCCACATTTTTACGGAGAAAGGAAAGATGTCGCACAGAGACTCATACCACATATGCGCCATTGACCACTTGAACATCGAACTTGACTAGAAAAGCACACAGTTGCACCATTCCATATGGTTCGAACCGTGTGTAAATCCACAACGCACATTCGCACCTAATTCGGAACAACTTTGACCCCCCCTCCCTGAAGCTCGGGTGTAGTCAGCAGTGTACCGCTGTATCTCACCCACCGCGTCTGCTTGCTTGTTAAATGCAGAATTCTTTCCACAACGCACGTGATGTCATAACTGACCAACGACCTACACCGCAACGTCCATCATGGGCCTCCTACTCTCTCTCCCCTTCGCCACTGGGATCAGTTCTATAGCCTCCTCATGCTTAGCAGGGCTTGCTTTCTGCTGTACTTCAACAGCTGGTAAGTTATTGTCGAGAACTTGAACCATCCATGAAATGCATTCCTGCATCTAGCTTCCATGTTCGTCAAATCATGTAACTGCAACTCTTCCATCGCAACGCGTATTGGATTTGCTGTAAAATATTTGCTATTCAATGTGCCTTGCTCTGATTAGCATACTCTCTTCCAGATCATCTTCTCTCTGAATTCGATTCTTGCCTGGTTGATGAAGTCGGATGTGGTCGTCAAACAAATCGAGAAGTGGAGCTTCGACTACATCAAGATGAAATGTAAAGGAGAAAATTGTTATGGAGTTCTGGCGGTCTGCCCTTGCTCAATTTTCTCAACCTCTATGAAGGCTCATGTACTGCCAGGTGCATCGGATCTGTTTCGCCCTTGCTCTCTTCCATTTTCTCCTCAGCAGCTTGTTGATAGGGGTCAAGGATACACGAGACAAACGAGCAGCAATTCAGAATGGGTAGCTTTTTTGCCTTTCCCAACTTACCACCACTGACGGGAATACAGTTGGTGGGGTCCAAAGGTTCTGGCGTGGCTGGTCCTTGTATCGATATCTTTCGCCATTCCCAATGGATTCTTCATTTTCTGGGGAGATTATGTTGCATTGATAGGTGCAACAATCTTCATTCTACTCGGCCTCGTTCTCCTGGTTGACTTTGCACATTCATGGTCCGAGACGTGCCTCGAGAAGTGGGAGAACTCCCCTTCCTCAAACTTCTGGCAATGGGTCCTCATTGGCTCGACCGGCCTTATGTATGCCTTTACAATAACTCTTACTGGGTTATTGTACGGCTATTTCGCGGGAGCAGGCTGTACTCTAAATCGGTTTTTTATTACATTCAACCTCATATTTTGTGTCGCAATTACCGTCATGTGTGTACACCCGCTTGTGCAAGAGTTCAATCCTCGGTCTGGCCTTGCACAGTCTGCGATGGTTGCAGTTTACTGCACTTATCTTGTTGTGTCCGCTATCACCAATCACACTCAGAAGTCGATCAAGTCTTGCAACCCACTCCGTGACGGTGCAGGAGAAGGCACCCGCAAGGCTGTTGTCTTGATTGGCGGTGTCTTCACCTTTTTGGCTATTGCATACTCTACAACCCGCGCTGCAACTCAAAGTCGGGCACTTGTCGGTCAGAAGAAACCTAGTGGCCATATTCAATTAAGTGAGGAGAATCCTTCGGAAATGGATTTTGTCACAACTCAGCCGGGGAGAACTAAAACTCCTCGATATCAAGCAATGCTGGCGGCTGTGGAGGCAGGGTGGGTTATTTATGATTTCTACAGTATCCTACAGGCCTTACCATCACTTCAAGTGCCATTCCGGAATCTGCTTTGTATGAGGAACAGGCATATGGAGGCGATGAAGACGACGAAATCCAAGGCGAAGAACGCGACGATGAGAAGACCGGTACTCGTTACAACGTGTGTCTTCTTCTGCAATCTCCCTCAATGCATTACTCATCTTCGTTTAGTACTCGTGGTTCCATGTCATATTTGCTGGAGGTACGATGTATGTTGCTATGCTTCTCACGGATTGGTATGTTCTATCGAGATTCACTCATCCATTGATCTCACCATTTTTTATATTCGTTAGGAATGTCGTCTCCAAGCATCCCATTGACAGCCCTGCAGATCCTAATCAAGATGTCTACATCGGTAGATCAGAGGTAGCGATGTGGATGCGCGTGGTTTCCAGCTGGGCTTGCATGTTACTATATATGTGGAGCTTATGGGCTCCTGTTTTGATGCCTGATCGGTACGTCCGGTTCTCGCAATTGACCGTCAACCGACTCAGTTTCTATTAGGTTTGTTGATTTATGACGAAACAAGACTTCATCCTATGAATGACATATGCAGTAACTTGCCGTAGATAGAAAGTGGGATCCACTAGGCCCATGGGTCTGTGTGACCATGTCAGGACAAGCTAATGGAAGGGATCCACTAGGCCCACGGGTCTGTGTGATTATGTCAGGACAAGCTAAACTTAAAATGGCAAATATAATTACATGAGGTTTTTATCTGGGCCTCCAGCCCAACTTGAACCCTCTACTAATTCTGAGTAGAGTTGATATTGTGTTGTCTGGCAGGTTACTATGCTCCCTGCCTCCAACAGTCTGTGTAATAGTGTATAGTATTGTCTGTCAGGTTGCTGTGCTCCCTTCCTCCAATAGTCTTAGTATTGTCTACAGTACACTATACTCCCTTCCTCCAATATACTCTTGTCTGCAGTATGCACAGTCAGTAGTAATGTCTGCAGTTTGTTATACTCCTTTCCTCCAACACTTTGCAGTTCACTATACTTCCTTCCTGCAATAACTGCCAGTAGTCTTGTTTCCAGTCCACTATACTATTGTCCTCCAATATCTTCCAGTTTGCTATACTTCCTTCCTCCAATAACTGCCAGTAGTATTATCTCCAGTCTGCTATACTATTTTCCTTCAACAGTTTTCAGTTTGCTATACTGCCTTCCTCCAATAACTTCTAGTAGTATTGTCTGTAGTCAACTACACCTCTTTCCTTCAATAGTCTGCAGTACACTATACTTTCTTTCTCCAATACTTTGCCTAATTTTCTGCTCTTTTTTCCAATTTTTAATGAATTTATTGTATTTTTTGAGTGAAAAGAGAGGGTGTGGGAATGATTAGGTATATGATTTATCAGCATCATCATCCCACATGTAATGAAGCATACTTAATAGATGAGGCTTTCATCTGGGCCTACAGCCTGACTTGAATCCTCTACTAATTCTAAATAGTTGAGTATATGTTGAAGTCAGTCCACTATACTCCCTTCTTCAACTTTCTGTGTACTCTGTATTATTTCTTCAATCACTTACTGACTTAACTATTCTGACTGACTTTACTTACTCACTTCTGATATTATAGTAGAAATCAATCTCAAGCCTATTGTCCATATATATACAATCTATAATCTAATACTATTGAATACCTCTTTATATACTATATTAAGTGTCCATGTGAGAACACTGATGTCTGCAAATTAATCCCCACATGTTCCACTGACTATTCTTGAGATTTGTTGATAGTCATAGCAAAGGCCAACCTAACTGGGAATTGAAGTCTCTTGAGTAGTACAGGTAATATGTCTGCATTAGGTGATAATCTAATCCTTGGAACTAACACAACCTTTCCTCTAAACCTCCTGTCCTTGCTGATAATCTTGCACTGGAGCACCTTTCTTCTCACATTCAATACTACCATTCTTGTTCCATTGCAAAGTCCTTCTCCTGGATCCAAGTTCCTCAGTAAGATAACTGAATAGCCAACCTTGAGACAAAGTAAAGCAGGAGGCAATCCACTACTATTGAGTTGTTGAAGAAACTCTACAAGATAGGCAAGGTGCATTCCATCTTCCTCAGACACAGAGTCCACACTTCTTAGCATATAAACCTCTGTATTTGGTACTGGATTGAACTGTTGGAGAATAGCTTCACTAATATTATGCACCTCATTATTTCTAGGACAGAGAATAATGTGCTTCAAGAAGTATTGGTCATCTTGAACTCTTGGGTTGCCAATTCCTGGATAGATCCTGTTGATGAAAGTATTGAGATTAGTGTAAACCATAGACTGAGGAACTTGTATCATCTCATTATCATCTATAGTTGATCCAGCACCAATTTCCAACAACCACTGATATTATCGATAGACAGTGAATGTTCTTAGTGATCACCCTAGGTGGATGTTCAAGAAGAACTCAATGGAGTCCTTCATTGAATTGGCCTACTACTTATACTACTCTTACAGTGGCTGTACTACTACTAGTCCATGATCACATGTTCCTCCAGAACATTCTATGATCACCTGCCCTTGTCACATGACTTGATTCCCTAAGCTCCCATGCTATTTATATCTCAACCCCATTGTATGCTTTGAGGTTTTGGACTAAGTGTTCAAATGCATGGGAAACTACTTCCTGCTTGGGGCTCTTATAACAACTGAGCATGTTGATTGTTAGCTTCAGAGTGGCCCAAGCACATATTGTGTCTAAGATATAAGAACTTGATATGTCTCCATAAATTTTCTCTATAAAGGGATGCTACTACCACTTGTTGATGTATTTCTTTAGGCACCACAGACAAAGTTTGACAAAAATCCCCTCCAAATACCACTGTGATTCCACCAAATGGATGATCATTCTAGATAATATATCAATTCAACAGCTATCAAGTGCAAGTGATCACTTACTTCAAGCAAGTCTCTTAGGTATTGATCAACAGCATCAATGTTATACTTATGCTGCATAGGAACTTTATCCCAAATGATAACCTTGGTCTGTTGAATGACTGGAAACATATAACTATTCTGTTTGAGTCCAGCCATAGAGTCCTCATTAATAGAAAGAGGAATCTTGAAGTGTGAAATAAGATGTTCTTCCTCTATCTAGCAAAAGAGCAGCAATTTCAGATGATGCTATACACAGTGCTACCTGTCCTCTCCTTCTAACCTCAGCAGCAATAGTATTACAAAGAAAAGTTTTTCCACAACCACCAGCAGTATGAATGAAGAAAAGATGACCTTAGTTGTTGGTGACAGACTCCAAAACAGCATCAAAAGCAGCAGCTTGTTCAGGGTTAAACATTGCTCTCTGCTCATTTACCAAAGTTGCTATTTCATCTGTATCATACTGCTCAGCCTGTAAGAGAAGATTGGGTATTCTGTGACCCTACTGTTACTGTAGAAGAGACATGGGTGGAAACTCAGCAAGACTTCTTCCTATTTCTACCAACATCCTGTTCAGATCCCAAAGGCTATAATCATGAACATTATCCTCTGGTATCTCCTGGTCAGCTTGATAGTGGCTCATATAATATAGTTTGTGCTTGACATCATCACACAGTCCAGCCTTGAATTGATCCCAGAGAACATGAGACTCAGCCACTTCATCAGTCAGTAAGATCACTGCTAACAGCTGATGATATACCACTCCAGGCTGCATTGCAATTGCTTCCTCCAAGCAAATTCTCCACTTATAATTATTCTCCAGTAATCCTCTTGCCATACATGCCTTCTTAAATGTGATAAATACTTGGCCATTCTAGGTTCTCAGATACTCCTAACTTTTTTTACTTTCAAATATAGTCAAGGGAAGTCATAAAAAGAACTGTTCTTCTTTTGATGGTGATACAAAGTACATCCTTCCAATTACCTTAGCATGTTGTCTTGGATGCCATGACTTGGCTTTAGCATTCCAGGTATAGTGTTGAGGAAACTACCAATAAGTAAGGTCCAACCTATCATTATGTACAGAGTTGAAATCAAACCAAGCAGTAAGCTAAGTCTTCTCTACATTTTGCCTGGCCAATACTTCATTGACAGTCTAGTGTGCATAAAAGTTGACATAGTGCTCATTAGAAAGATAGATAGGAAAATGTTGGACAGCTAGTGACTCTCCATATATGTTGAACTCAAAGATCTTCCAGCAAGCTTCTGTTGGACCAATAAACTGACCATCTAAGTATGCTTTGATCTCATTCTGTACCCCACCACTAATCTCCATAGTTGCTCTGTCAGAACCCTTATAGATGTACTTGCTTAGATACTTGACAGTTCCCAATCCAGCAGAGACCTCTATATTAATATGATAATCAAAGAGAAGAAGAAGTTGAGGACAGTAAGAGATCACATATTAATTGGTGAACCTGGCCCTATTGTATTCAAATACCAAGCCATTGTCAGGCCTAGCATAAAGTGAATAACTGTCCTCAGCCTAGTCTGTTCTCTCTCTATAGTTTTTGGGAAAATGTTTACTACATTATCCATTGACCATATACTTGGCTTGGGGATTGTCAATACTACATGGACTATGCAACATGTATTTGGTGACTTTTGCATAGAGAAGTGGCTGTAGCTGAGGATTAGGTAACTGTGCTGATATCATGGAGTTTATATAATAAGGGTCTCGAATGCAATCTTGAGGGTGTAAAAAGATAAGTAGATGAATATGGGGAAGATCTCTCTTCTGGAACTCAATGGTATGAATATAAGCTACTGTAGTACCAAAGAAGCTATTATCAATAAGCTTGAGGAATGCTTTCTTCTTCTACTCAAAGATACATGATATAATATTAAAATGATTAGTGGCTGTCTGTCCAGGGAAAAGACTCTGAACAATTTTTGGTCACTTAGGATTAGCAGTCATGGTGAGGAAGAGGTCTGGTTTGTGAAAATGCCTGCAAATAGCTATAGCATCCTAGAACAACTGAGTCATAAACCTAGAACTGTCTACATGAGAAGAAGGAAGAATGAGTTTGTGTCCCAAAGGCCTAACATCTTCTCCATCATGCCTATTATGTACAGCAGCATCCTGTAGTCCCTGGTAAAGCTCAGATCTGAGAGTATGTTGATGTGTTCTAGCCCAGTTGAGTTTCCTCTGTTTATAGTTTGCCTATACATCAACAATAAACTGCTGAAATAGCTTTCCACTATAGAAGAGGGGTAGCTGAGGACCATCTCTGATATAAAGATAATATGCATAGTAGTATGTGTCAGAAACCACCTGTGAGCAAGTCTGTTCTTTTCTATTTCTCTGTCTTCCATTCTCCTCTTGTTCCCTCAGTTGAGTACCACAGATTGGAATTCTTAGGTACCATCCATTCTCCTCCTTTGGAAACAACAGAACATAATAGAAAGCAGCATATAAAGGACTGTTCTGGCTTATTTGCTCAAGTCGTCCTCCTCTTCTCTATAATACTATATATCTATTATCTAGTGCATGATAAACTCCTTCCTCAGGAATAATAACTGCAATCTCTTCAGTAGTAGGCAGATTGTGAGTTTGCTGATTATGTTATAGATCTACATGCAATCTAATCCTGACCTCCTGCTGCTCATCTGCTGGTTTGTCCCTGATAAGCTTATATGCATGACAGTACTGGCCAATATATAGATGACTGTCCAGGAGCATTGTCTGAATATTGTCTATTACTACAGGATTCAGATTATTATTGTTAGCTCTTCTGACATTGAGCTGCTCTGCTATATCAAGGATATAGATTTGTGCACACATTGAAGTCTGATCTGCATGAGAGAGAAGAGTACCAGTGAGATAATGAAGTTTTCCCTGGATTTTGAAACAGTAGGGACTGGACTATCTAGTGACTGAGTTGTCAATTTTGACTTCTACTAAAGTCATAGCAAAAGTATCATGACTTGGCCAAATGACTAAGTCATTATTTATTTTCTTTTCCTTTTCTTTTCTTTATTAAAAGAACCAACAGACACGTGAGAGAAAATGACTCAAAAGAAACACATGGGACTTTATAAATAAGAATAAATACCAAAATATGTATAAGTAGTGTATAGCAAACAAACGAGAACTCTATTGAGTTCTCCTTGTCAACTCAGACTAGAAGTAGTTCTAAGACATCTCAGTCTAAGTTCTTACAAAAAGCTGTATTATACTGTCATATATTATTGCAAAATTCTCTTGAGGAATACTCATCTCCAGTCAAGTAGTTGTGAAGGATTCCAGTGAGTGGCTGGAGAGAAGACAGTTGGATCTGTCTATCACAAATGACCACTTACTGATTTGTGATTGCTTGATTTGATAATCAGAGTGTTCAAAAAAGTGAAGTTAGACAAGCAGCAAAAGATGTTGTTAAGTCTGAGGTTTATCCTCAGACATACAGTCCTTAAATACATAATTGTGGTGGTCTGTGCACTAGAATAGCCTACCACATGATCACTACCTATTGTTCTACATATAGGAGTGCTATTGTTCTTGAAATAGAGATAACCTAACCATCTTAGGGCAGTCCTTTGTTCTATTCAAGGACAGATGATAATCTATGAGTAAAGATCAGTGTCATATACAAACATTGAGGACCTTGTATCTCCATGGGATCTTATTGCCTCGGGATCTATTTATAGCCAAAAGAAGCGCATTGAAGAGAGCTTCACAATGGTCATTGAAGCAAACAATTATGTTAAGCAGTTCCTGAGATATTGGTGATTTAGTGTCTGGTAACTTGGTGATCACTGACTGATCTGCTGATAACTCGGTGAATACTGATTGCTTTGAGACGTTTTTGGTACTGTTTGAAAGGTCTTCTTAAGGGCTTTTGGTGGCCATTTAGATTGTCAAAATTGGTCAAGTATCCCTGGAGTTATGGTCTGAATAAAGTTTGTGACACTAGGGCCTGGTATCCAGTTAAGGTATAGAGAGAATAGAAGGGTAAAAGAGCAAAGAGAGGATACAGGAGACAGTAATTGAAGACAGAGAAGTCAATGAGCTGGCACTATCACTGTATATTTGTATATGTTTATTTCTCTCCCATACATCCAATTTGGGTTAAATATGAAAAGAGAAGGGTTGTAATGATTGAATTTATTTTGTTAAACTTCTTTGAAATAAGAAGAAAAAGAGAGCAACAAATTTTTTTTTCAAAATTTTCCTGAATTTTAATGAATTTATTTTAATTTTTGTGGAATTTTTGAGTTGGAACTGATTATCTAAAAATTTGACTAAGCCCTATCTTCCCACATCCATCTCACATACCTACTAGATAATGATAAATTGCTGAATTAAAAAATCAGAACCTTAGCCTAGTGCCTGCAAACAAGTGGCTCAAAACTCACTCCTAAGGATGAGCACAAGCAAGAGCCCAGTCACTTTGGAGTAGTCAAGGACCAAGTTTAAGTAACTCAGTGCAAGGCTCCAAACCAATGTATGAATTGCCAGGACATGCTATCCAGATAGTACTATAACTAGACTATAGAAAATATTGTAATTAGTGCTGCACTCAACATTGCAGCTGGTATTACAGCTGATTTTGCAGGTGCTAGGCTGAGGTTCTGATATGTATATTCAGCAATTTATTACACGGTTTATGCTCGAGGTCTGATAACTGAATCTTCTAGGATTAACTTTTACCATTTCTAGTTTAGCTTGTCCTGATATAATCACACGGACCCGTGGGATCCCATGAAAAACTATCTGCTTACTAAGCAAACAAAGATAAGAGAAGCGCGTAACAAATTGATGATTTTTTAAAAAAGAGAGAGGAAATCAAGCACAAAATGGAATAGAAAAATTCACAGAATATATTCTCAACAGTTTTCCTCTGGTTGCTTCATCCACTTGAACTTTTCAGCACTGTATTGCTGTTCAAATAATTCCTGCATTTGAACCATACATGACTGAAGTGTCAAGAACAGCCATTTGCTGGACTTCCACAGGGACATAACCAGGTGAATTGGTATACAAATTGTTTTTAGAGTCCTTGGCAGATTTTAAAATACATTGCAATCCACAATAGGAAAATCCTGAGTACCCAAGACGGTCAGGCCAAGTAGCAAACGGAAACTAGATTCATTCTAGAGAATGGAGATATGGGTAGGCCCATTTGAAAGGAATGCAACCACAGTAGGAGCAGGCAGTGTGGCACGAAGACACTAGGTTCAGGTATGATAGGTGCGACAAGGTATTCCCCGGGCTGAGCTGCTCATAACTTAACAGATCACTTGAATATGACAAACTAACTTGGAGCGACCGGTGTTGGTTACGAGGCTATCTGATTTTTCGCCTCAAACTCCGATCTTTATTCGGACAAACCCTTAAGGCATCTTTGGATCTCGCATCAAGATAGGTAGATTAATTTCAATTCAGCAGAAGCGACATAAGACACAATAAGGGTTTATTCTTATATAATGGCCGCTGACTACCCCAATTGCTGCTTTGCACAAATTCTGTCTAAAAATAACCTGATAGATGGCTAGAAACATAAACATAATGTGTTCGTGTTGATCGACTAACGACATTTGGTTAGAATTGTTAGTTCCCATTTCGACCATCAGACCACTGACACATGATCAAGTAGTCGATGAGTTCCTAAATGTTTCGGCGGGTGGAGCGTGCTGTCCAATAGTCATAAAATATTATTGTTTAAAATGATATGCAGCTGTTCAACCCGAACTACAGTTCCGAAAAACATCGCATTGCTGAAGTATAACACCTAGTAGAGAACGACTGTAGTCCATTTTTCACGCAAAACTACGAACGTGGAGCATTCTAGTCCGACTTTTCTCAATGAAGGGATGTGTTTAAAGCTATTCTCGGCCATCAACACTATATTCGTTTCCGCCGATATCAGACGCCGACCGAAGGCATAAAATAGACGTTTACATCCGCCTACCGTCAAATGGCTACATCCCTGCCCAGTTCCCCCACCGATAGTGATACAAACACATTTTCTTCTACAATGATCCCATCAGATGACCAGGACATGTACTCTCCAATGTCGCCTTCCTTCGCGTCAGACTTAGTCGAGGCCAGAGACTCTGAAAGCGTACCACCGACCCACAAACATAGAACACTTATTCTTTGCTTTGACGGCACGGGTAAGATCTACTCTCTTATTCGTTGCCTCAAGCTAATGTCCTACTTTTCAGGTGATCAATTCGATGATGATGTCAATTTCCACCTCTTCCCAGCTTCAATTAAGCTTATCCTGTTCTACTCTAGAATTCAAATATTGTCAATTTCGTTTCTCTCTTGAGGAAGAATGACAGTTCAAAGCAACTCGTTTACTATCAGGTGCGTATTCGACACATCTGATTACACGTGTGGCCAACATGCTGCACACCTTCAGGCCGGAATCGGCACGTACACTATACCCCAAGTAGCCAAACCTATGATGGCCAAAGTTCATAAGGTTCTTGACGCCATGATCGGTGTCCACTTAAATGCACACGTTATGAGTGAGCGGGATTTAATTCTGTGTGGGACACCAACTGAGACCCAGGACAGGTGGTTATGAATTCCTCATGCAAAACTGTGAGCGGTCATTTTGATCTCAAAAGAATGAAAAATTCAACATGCATAGACGAGTATGGCGATAAAGTATCCCTCTTTGGTTTGTTTTTCCGTGCTCTGCACTAGACATTTTTTGACATCTTCCTATTGGTGTCAGGGTTTTCACGAGGAGCATGTGAGTAGTATCAGGTCCCATAAAGATTCATGAATTGAACTTTAGTCTAGATACTGCTCGTGCATTGGCCGGAATGTGAGTCGTAGTTATCTCAGAACAGGGTTCCCTCTGACAGCTGCTGACCACCTCTTTCTCGACCAGGGTTCATAAGGTTAGTCGCCTCGTAATCCTGAATGAGCCATTAATTGAAATCCGGTAGGTCGGCTTGTTGCCAAAGTCAAACCATCAGCAGGTCCCGTTTGCATACAAGATGTATTCCCGTGAAGATGAAACCGGGTGGAAACAGAGCGCAGCTTTTAAGAAAGCTTTTTCAATTGACGTTGATATCCACCTACTTGCAGTTTGGTGAGCCTATCCCAATATGTGTGTTATTTGATGTAAAATTAAGGAGATCCCACAGGGACACCGTGGGTTCCGTTGGCGTGATCCCCAAGCGCCTTCCCTTTACGACCTTCAATACTCATGTGAAGCATTTTCGTCAAGCCCTGGCACTCGATGAGCATCGAGTTCGCTTTAAACCCAACTTTTTCAACCGCCCGACTCCCGAGGAAGTAGCACTTGGCCTCAAGTGGGGTCAAGGTCAAATAAGCGAGAAGAAGCGTAGCCCGCGGCTTAATAAGAATAAGCGAGCCTGGGAGACACAGTATGCCAGTCAAGGACTTCATTCAACCGATGTTGAGGAGGTCTGGTTCGCCGGATGTCATTGTGGTAAGTTGCTTCTGAGTTCCGAGTATTCATACGTTTAGGAAGATGCTGATTGTGGCCCCGAAGACGTCGGTGGTGGTGCCGTCAAAAACGAAGTGCGAAATAGTTTGGCAAGAATTTCCCTTCGGTGGATGGTTCGTGAATGTTTCAAGATTGACACTGGTATCCTATTCGACCGTAAAATGTTCGCACACATCGGTTTGGATCCTAAATCTGTCTGGCCGGAAGTAAAGACACGACCATCTCCCGTCCATGAATTCTCTGGCACGCCGCCGCCAGAGACCCGTCCGTTCTTGATCCCTCCCTGGAGCCAATGGAGCTCCCATAGAAGATGATTCCTTTGTCAGTGAGGAAGAAGAAGATCTTGCTGATGCCACATCTGATATCAACGATATGTTGGAAATTGCAAAATCATGGTGGATCATGGAACTGATCCCGCAGAAAATTAAGTTCCAAAAAGACGATGACACGTGGACGACCAAAATCTCGTATGTGACTCGTAGTTATTCCCACCAGCACCTAACCTTTACTCCAGAGTTAACTATGGACGTGGCCGTGTAATCCCTAAGCAACGGACGAATGGTATCAAAATCCATCGTTCAGTGAAGCTAAGAATGGAAAAACTTGGTTACAAACCCAAGCCCAATATCAACTTCTCGAAGGTGCAATGGATTGATTGATCGTGATACCCATGCGCTCTATAGCTGCGATCTTCGATAATTGCTTCCCTAGATCCCACCTAGCCAGTTTCCCTGTTGATAACGAACAATCCAGACTCGATTCAAAGCAATGTATGTTGTGGCATGTCATTAGTTGCTTGAAAGAGTTATGTGAATACCTTTATTCTATCGATGTTGTGACTACAGATGCCTCGAAGTCTTCGTGATACGATAATTCACAACAGGTCCCCAGGACGTCTATTGCATGTTCGAGAAGCTCAAATGGTCCGAAACCGATATTCACTTTGAACTATCCAGTGAGTTCTTCTAAGATAGCATTATTCCTGACACTTGAGAACGGCCCGCTGATTTTGAAATACTGAGTCATAAGAGCCATGTGAACAGGTGCCAAGGACGAGAATCATCTATCGAACTTTCATTTCCACGCACCGGGCTAGGTTATAACTACGACTTCTAGTTTGAATCTTAAACACATTCTCCACCTGCCGGGAAATGCATCTGTCTTCGTTTTTCGTTACAACAACCTGGATCTCTGCATCTTTTGCCTGGAATAGATTTCTAGTCCAACATTCTCCCGGCCAAGATGACACGCCCGCATTGGTGAAAGCTTTGCCTGACCTCGCAGAAAACTCAAGTATTATCTTTCAAAAAGGAGTTACATACAACATTTTCACCCCAATAAAGTTTCCTGCGTTAAACAACGTTGAAATAGCTATTGAGGGAAACTTGACATACCCAGAGGATATTCCCACCGTTCAAGGCAAGTTCCTCATCATTGGCTGATCCTAGAAATGTTTCTCAAGTAGAAACAGCGATTGTTGGCTCATCTGTACGTTATAGTTATGTTTGCACTACCCTTGGTGATCTCATTTACCGCAGAGTTTCCCAGGGTACTGGTTTGTCTTTGTTCTACCGTTAGTATTCCTTCTTTCACTCCTCAGAAAAAAGGTTCTCCTTCAATGGAGGTCGCAATGTTACCTTACGAGGTTCAACAGATCCTCAATGGGGTTGGATTGACGGACACGGTCAAGCAGTGCGTAGAGTCCCCACTATCTCTTTGGTCAGTTTTGGACTCACGATTCTAGTGGTGGGATGCCGCCGAAGGAAGTTCGGGTTTAGATAACCGCCCACATGGAATTTCCTTTAGTAAGATCACTAATGGTACAATTCGGGATATGAAGATATGGAAGGTAGAGAAATTTCGATCTATCTTGGTGAAATTAAACTGACACCTCCACAGCCAGTAGCCTGGAACTTCCTTACTAGTGGCTCAGTGAACTTCCATGCATTCAACAATCGCATACATGCCCTTTCGGACAGTGACGTGAGTTTTCATTTCGCCCTTAGAAGATATCCCTCACACAAAGTACCTTCAGTCATTCCCTTTCAACACGTGCGTACTAAACAGTTGCTTGATATCGTGGTACTAATGCGATTTGCATAGCGATGGTTAGTGAACTAGAGTCAAGACTTTCTAATGAATCTCAATTCTTTTAGGCTTTTCGGCCAGTGGTACTAACATGCTATTTGAGAGGAACTTCGTCCAGAATGGCGATGATTGTCTCACTGTTGGAAACGGCGCCAAAGATATTATATTCAGGTCTGCTGTTGTTAAACTGTTTCCTATTCATACTGACCTTCTGGAAAGGGATTCTTACTGTGAAGGTGGTCATGGACTTTCAATTGGCTCATTGGGAAAAGGGGGTCAGGTTGCGGACGTACAGAATGTATTGTCAGTTCTACATCTCCTGTATCGTTTTTTGGATATCTCCTGCTCACTCTCGACCTCACAGGGTTGAAAATGTCACCATGGTTTGTACTTTTCACCCTGGCATTTTTTTCCGCTTAGTAGTACTCAGAACAGCACTCTCTATGGTGCGCGGTTCAAGAGTTGGACAGGTGGAAATGGTTTGGCCCGGAAGTGCGCTTTGATCTAGACTAAGCATCTTGCCTCGGCTGAATACATGTCCAGCATCACTTGGAAAGATATTACCTTTCATGACGTACTATTTCCTGTGAGTCTTCCGTTTTTTGCGAGGTAAACTCATCTCTCAATCCTACCAAGATATACGTCACTCAGAAGTATGCTTTCCATGTGCTTTTTCTGGGAAAATCACCCACTAATTGCAAGCCCCTTGTAGCTACTGGGATCAAAACGTTTGTGAACTTTATGATTGGGCAGCCACAACGTAATATTTTCATAGGCAGGATCAATGCCCAACTCTACTGACTTGAATAATACGCATATTCAAGACTTCTTGTTTGAAAATTTCGTGGGCGATATCAGAGAGTGGGGTGCTCCGATTAGACCTTGAATTGAGCCAGCTAATGATCATCATCTCAAAGCGTCCCGTATGTTGAAGGTTCCTGTGTCACTGACCCTTGCTGGTTTGTTCAGATCCTCACTTGTCGCGCACACGGCGCTTACCCTCTTACAAGGTACTCCGTTGCAAATGCCACTGGGAAGGAAGTCGCTATTCTCGACCTTTACCCAAACACCAGTACGTCTTCTCTTGTCCCACATAAGCGCATCTACCTACCGATCATACAATGCTTCAGCATCAAATATTCGCACAAAGGACATATTTGCCAAGACTCAAACTGGCGCCCCGGTCGACGTCATGTGCGATCCCGAAACAGTTCGTGTTTCCCTGGCTCTACCACGGCAAAAACATGACGAATGGGCTGTGCCATTTTTTTTTCTTAGGTCAACAACGATGTTGGTTTCAAATGCTGGAATGGTCATTTTATACGCACTCCTGCAGGTCTTTAGAAAAAAAAGTCCCAAGTTTTTTCTTTGTTTTTCGACGTTGAAAAAAAACATAGAAAATGCATCTCCCTGATTTGATCCATGTCTAATGTCTACATCGATCCAAAAAGATCTATATCACCGCTCAGTGTTCATGTTGGAGACTAAACATGTGTCAAGACGAGCATCATTGCTTTTCATCAAATGGTATCGTTTCCATCGAAATCCTCGGTTCTCATCACCTTCGGAGAGGACTACTATATTCTATCAGTTCAAGTAGGTACGAGAGCCAATGAGAATCAATTGGGGGACCTTGTTCCAATGTAAGTAGATTCCCTGCGTTTTCATTCTGTGTTTCGTTCTTATTCAAGAAAGTAAAACTCCAATCCCCGGGCATAAGAATCAGTGATTAATTGGATCACTATTCTTTGTGGTGTCTTTAACTACAAGTATTTTTTTCATGGACTAACCACGATAGTTGATACAGATGATCAAGTTTAAATAGATTACCTACCTCACGGAAGTAGGCTAGCCACTTCATGTGGAGATTCCCTTCTTTATGGGGAGCCATCAGCTTGTTTATATCTCAGTTTCACAAGTAGCGCTCCAACTGGAACTAGCACATTTTAGAAACAAAGACAAAATGTGTCAAAATCACAAAATGGATTTGAGAGGCTAAATGAGAGGCTAGTTTTGTTTGTCTCTCCTTCATTTCAACCAACTTTGCTTTGTAGATAAAAGCACCCTGTAAGAAAGAATTGTTTTAAAAAACATCTTGGTTGCGGTCGATAGAACAATAGCATTCCAAATGCCGCAGCAGTAGCTCTATACAATATGGCAACGTTGAAGTCTATTTGACGGCATACTACAATCTGTTAGACCTATGCATATGGACCTCGCAGCACTCAGAAGCCAACATGCTCCGAAACTATCAAGAACCAACACAAATTATCCATAACACGAACCTGGCCAAGGAGCAATAATCGATCATACAAACTACAAAGACAACGGCAGAAGAGAGAAAGAGATACAAAATCAACTGATCAATGCAAACACATATACAGCACTACATATGTCATACAATTTAGGACCTCTCTCCCCGAAGACGCCTGGCGAGGGCAAGGTCCTTGGGTTGGCTAAAACAACGACATAAACGACAACAGCACCAACGATGAGAACGAATTTACATACATAGTAACACGCTTGGCATGAATCGCAGCCAAGTTGGTGTCCTCAAAGAGAGAAACAAGGTAAGCCTCAGCAGCTTCCTGAAGCGCCATAACAGCAGAAGATTGGAAACGGAGATCCGTCTATCGACCAAAATAAGACGAGGTGAGTCAGCGAGAGCGGCAAGCACGCAAATTTACCTTGAAATCCTGAGCAATCTCACGGACAAGCCTTTGGAACGGGAGCTTGCGGATAAGAAGCTCTGTCGACTTTTGATACCTTCGAATTTCACGAAGGGCAACAGTCCCAGGGCGGAACCTGTGGGGCTTCTTAACACCACCAGTGGCAGTCTAGAGAGATAATTAAAAACATGCATCAAATCACCACGTTACAACGAGTAAAACCTACCTGTGCGGTCTTCCTAGCGGCTTTGAGTGCGAGTTGCTTACGAGGAGCCTTGCCTGTAACGAAAGCAAGTCAAAAAAAAAGTTTGCAGAAAAGAAGAACAAAAACACGAACCTCCTGTAGATTTGCGGGCAGTTTGCTGAGAACGAGGCAAAGAATGAGCACAACACACCAAGCATACAGAGAGAGGATGAGAGAAAAGGAACAAGATCCCAAATACATTACCTTGGTACGAGCCATCGAATAACTTGAAGTCACAAAAAAGCGGGATTGTCTTGAGGAATAAGAAGGTGGTGGCGGAGAAAGTAGGGAATCGAAACAAGATTCAAAGAACTGAAAACCCCCCGTTGAAACTCCAAAAAATTCTCACGCTCCCAGAAAGCGCACGAGCCACCGGAATCTGAGCGATTTCTGACTCGGAAGATGGCCCAAACTACTCTTTTTATTTTTTATTCACACTTTCTCTCGGGTAACTCTACACAAAACTTGGGGAAACATCAGTTTACTATGACGATCTATCAGTGCGTTTTTTTTTCACACGAGTAGATTGTGTGCAAGGTGGTCAAAATCGAATGGGAGGGCATTAGAAGGGTGGATGTTTGGTAAGGTCGCGTGTGCCGGAACTTGCCGAAAATCCAGGCTGCGGTGTGGGACCCCTGCTTGTGCGCCGGACATAGCCTCATCGGCTCGTTCTACCGACATTGTTTTCCTGTGTAGTATATTCTTGCTAGGGGATGGCAATGGGTCACCTCAACACCAGTCTATCATGTACTGCGGCTATGAGATGCTTACCATAAGCATTTGTCGCCTCGTCACTTATCACCTACGCCTATCACCATCTAATCCTATTTTTGCATGTCCTTGTGGTTAATATCATTTACAGATCGGAAGCTATTAAACATGTCTCACCCTAGAGCTTTCAACAACAAAAAAGCAAGATTCAACCCGGTTCCCAATCACATCATAAATCAAAGCATCCTTCCACAATCAGCACCGAATTCTCACCAGGTCTCTGCTGGAATTTGGATGTGTTTTAGATCTTGTTGTTCTAGATAAGTGTATTTTGTTTGTATTCGCTATCCATTTGTAACCCCCCTCCCCCCGATCGTATTTCATATTTCAATAGTCTCAAGGCAAAGTAGACACCCGTCCTCACTCAAAAGAGCAGGAAACATCAAACACCATTTTAAGCACACCACACCGAGACACAAAGACAAAAATGTCTACTTCAAAGACCTAAAGTAGATGAGATATCAACTCACAACCACCCTTTTTTTCAATTGTCAATTAGGTCCCTCTGCCAAAAAAAAATCAAGAATGAGAACTCTCGACTTTTCCTATATCACCTACCATTTCTATCTTGCATCTGAAGATGAACGCATGTAGACAACATCCACAATACTCGACTATCAGAAAAACAATGCCTATCACACACAAGTCACAACTAT
The DNA here is from genome assembly GCA_019327925.1 of Leucocoprinus sp. KB1807203. Lineage (NCBI taxonomy): Eukaryota > Fungi > Basidiomycota > Agaricomycetes > Agaricales > Agaricaceae > Leucocoprinus > Leucocoprinus sp. KB1807203. Next base: position 67,271 of record JAHTMQ010000130.1, read on the forward strand.
ATTTAGGTCGCTAGCTATTTTTTCACCACTGCGAGAAGGTTTCTATTTCTATCTCTCTCTCTATCTTTTCTCTCTCCTTTCATTGTTACCGAGACCGTCTGCCAACCAAAAAGGCCAACCCACCCGACATATCCATCTGCTCTCACAATCCCAAACTCTGACAACCCACATCCCACCAAAAACAAAAATAAAACCTTTCAAGAATAGGAAAGAACCCACGTCCCTGCTCCCGAAAAAAAACAAAAAAAAGGGGGGGGGCGGGAGAAGTCCCTGGTATCTGAAACGACAGCTTCCCATAACGGACACAGCCTCGATTCGATCCAAGGAGACACAAAAGAGCACCCGTTTTCTTTGGATTTAAAAAAAAGCGCAGTATCTAAGCATTAACTACCACCATGACATCGAACAGGGTGAGAAGCATCTTTTATCTTTTTTATTTCCACCAAAGAGAGTCCCCTAGTACACGAATATACGAAAAATAAATTTCCAGCAATGTCCAATAGAATGTCCACTATCATAGTACACGCACACACATATTACAGTTACACATTGTTAACTTTGCTCCATCTACCCAAGGGTAACGAAGAGAGGCGAAAGAGCTATCACAGATAAGCCAAAAAAGAAGAGCCACAGATACCCAGAACGAACGAAAAGACTCAGACTTTCAACACAATTCCCAATGATTCACCCAGCTCCTACCCGCCTTTCCACAGCCCAAGCACTCTCATACGCAGGCGGCGCATCCACACATCGCCCAGTACCATTAATCAACGGCGACAACGCTGAAGAGTCCAGGCCCATCCCATTCTTCGGTTCGCCAGAACCAACAGCCGGTTCCTCCACATCTTCCATCCTTCCAGAATCTACTCGCCTGCTCTTCGGAGCGAGTTCTGTATTATTGTTATCAGAGCTATCGGAGCAGTCGAGCGGTCGTCTGTGATTGCTGGGCATGTTGTACGTCTGCGAATGGACATCATCACCACCAGATACGCCCAGCGTTTCGTTCAGCACGCCTTCGTTCCCATGCATCGTGGGCCGGGGCTCGTCAACAGTACCACCACTACGCCCAAGCCCTGTTTCGATGATCGCGCGTAATAGAGTTGACGTCATCATCAACCACAGCCTCGCACGTCGTCGAAAGAACACCCACAAAAGGCCGGGAAAGTGTTTTATGGGGCTGAGAAGAGGAAGTGGTACGCGGTGGAGGATCCTCGAACGGATGGGGTGAACGGGGTTTGTCTGGCGCACAAGTTAGATAGGTATCTCAAGTGTAAAAACGCATTACTGGAATAGTTTTCCTGCTGCCGAATACGTTGCGCAAAGAGCCTGCGCCTATGGAGCAAGAAGAGAGTGACGAGACAGACAAGGAGCACAATGAGGCCTGTAAGAGAGCCTGCAATGAGAGGGGTCTGAGAAGGGGTATGTGTTGGACCGGGGAGGGTGATGCTCGAGGGAGAAGTGGAAGACATTTGGGGTGGCAGTGAGCCGATAAGACAGAATTAGGACGCTCTGTGCGCTCTCCCAGGCTGGTATCTCTCACCCCTCGATTCACAAAAACTGAGGATGGAAGACATGGTCCAAGTGAAGTCACTCTTTCTCATCACAACACAGGCGCCCATTCTACTCTATCCAACAAATCAATCTACCTCCGCGCAAACGTAATCTTAATCTTGTTCTCCCCGTCCAACTTGTAATTATGCAGCGCATCCTTCGCCACCATCGCACTCCCCTCGTCCATATACTCCACAAACGCAATATCCTTCTTCGTGCTGATGATACGCACTTCGTAGAGGTTGGGGTATTGCGAGAACAGAGCGTTCAGTTGGTCTTTGGTCACGCTCTCCGGCAGATTTTGTAGGAACAGAATCTTGTTCGGTGGTAGATACTCATCTGGCATTTGCACTGCCGGTCGCTTCGTTTGCGGCAACGCCGTCCCGCCGTCCACTGGTTCCATGAGTCGTGAGCGTGGTTCTGGTGAAGGGGGGACGTGAACTCACCTTCAGCTGCCAATCGTTTCAGCCGGAACTTGGATTTGATAGGATTCGTATAGCGAGTAGCTCCTGCAATATACCATCACGTTAGTTCCCGAGACGAGCAAAAAAAAAGGCGCACTTTTATGATCCTCTCTCCGCCGCTTGTGCTCTTCAAAGTAACCATCATCCAGCCTCTTCACCACAGCATCAGACCGTGTCTTTGCAAACGAAATTTGCTGAAAAAAAACCATAAGCTCAAGGTAATCAAAAACCAGCAATCGACGACGACCCCTCACCATCGGTTTCGAATAAAGCGGGAACCTCTGAATATCCTTCATCGCCTTCTTCGCCTGCTCAATCGAAGCAAACGACACAAACGCCTGTCCCCGCATTCGCAAATTATGATGCGCCGTCACATCTAACACTTCGCCATAAGACTTGAACAAGCCTCGCAGCGTCGCTTTCATCACTAGAAAAAAGAAAAAAGAAGAAAAAGAAACAAAGCTATCACGTTGAACTAGCTGAAAAGATAACAAAAACACACCTTGAGGCTTGACTTTCTCGTTGAGGTTTTGGATGTACAGCGTCTCGCATGGGTTCTCGTCTATTACCATCACAGGCGGCGTACCGTCAGACCCTGGTACTACGAGTCCAGATAACGGGTTGTGGTTCTTGGACTGGCACGCCAGTTAAATCTTCCATCTCAACGTCCATAACGTCCATTTGTGAGTAGAAGCACTATATTTATTTGTAACTGTTGTTATTATATCATGGACAAAAATTAGTATTTTGAATGTCACACTCTCCTTAGTACTCAACAACAGTTGTTATTACATGTCATTAGTGATTATATCATTAGTACTCCTTCTACACTAGTCACGACTCATCCTTCCTCATACGCACCCAATTCCCATTCCCATCCTTCTTCATCACCCTCAAACACGCAAACCCCACAAACTCCGTAATATCCTTAACCACAAACCTCACAAACCGCGCATAACTCACCCCCGAAACACCCAACGTCACAAACACCAAAAGCGCCGTATTTAGGGTATTCGTCTGGATGATCGGCGCCCTCCCCAACAACCTCGGAAAATTCGCATCCAGCGCTCCAACCCCATTCCACACCCACACCCAATCCCAACACGGAAACGGCTCGCTCCCCAACGTCACATGCGCTAAAATCATCCTCCCGACTTGGTGCGCAAACTGGATTCCCCACGCACACAAAAACGGAACTAAAAGCGGCGAATGCACAATCGCGGAGTGGTTGAATGCGGGGTGGGAGAGCCATGCGATTTGGATCGCGATGGGGAATAAGAAGGGGAGGAGGAGGATGAGTGGGTTGGTTTCTCTCGTGTGCGATCGGATGGTGGAAGAGTCGGCGCGGGAGGCGTATACGTTGAGGCATGCGTGAATGATGTTGATCAACAGCCCACAGGCGGCGAGACACATGAGAGTCTCATTGAGCGGTAAATTTGGGATACAGTTGAATGGAAAGACGGTTTCGAGGCCGAGCCAAGTCCACACTCTCGTTTCCCAGAACAACGTTCCTGTATTATCATAAAAATCTACACGAGTAGAAAAATCGGGCAACTTGACTACATACCACGAAAGCCCGTGACAAGATAGATAGCCACCACAATCAAGATGCCTTCCACCGGGCCAGAGAAATAGCCGAGGAACAGGACACCGGTGTGGTACTCCTCCCACGTCGTCAGATAAAAGTTGGCGAGCGTGAGGACCTCCGACATCACGGTCCACCATGATCGTCCGAGTCCGAGTGCGCATGAACTGAGGATGACTTCCAACTAGGTAAGGTGATCAGATAGAGGTATTTTGGAATGGCGGGAGACGTACAGTCGTGTTTAGAGCATCACAACCTGTAAAGTCAGATTCAAATTCAACGTTCTTTTTTTTTGAGATCTAATTAGTCATACCGTGATCGAACATCTCCCCGAGGGGCCCCGCCATTCCCGTCCGACGTGCTTGTTTACTAACACACACTTAAGCATCTCACATCTCTCTTCAAAATCAGTTCCACACATACCCATCAATCGCATCCAGAGATTGATACATAAACAAACCAGCAGCCCAGCTATAAAAACCGCATCATCAAACACGTCTTCTCTACCACTCTCGAAAAAAATGACGCACGTAAAATAGATCCACTGAGGCGGACCAACAGCCATCCCATTCGCGACGTCTTTGTTGGTGAGGTAGAGCGGATCGTAGTAAAGGAGCGTCAGAAAGTTGACGAGCACTATGCCAAGACCCATGAGCGTGATCTTGATCATTGGTGATTTTAAGTCCCCTCTGCAGCATAGAGAAAAAAAAACAAGGTAGGATAACGGGACGTACTGTGTTGGGAGCGACGCTTAACGGCCAAAGCGTGATAAACCAGTTCCAGAATGGACCCAGTACGTAGCGCGTTACAAGTGATCTAGCAGGGAGAGAGTGTGTGCATCAGGACATATGAAAGTCAAAAAAAAAGGGGGAAGAGGCACTTGTCAGCACTTTTGTAGGTATATTTTTTGAGGTTGGTCAGCGACTTCTGAGATAGGTATCCCATCTTCTTCTTCAAAATCACCGACGAATGGAAACAGAGTTTTCCTCTCAACGTCAGATTTTAAGGGGGGAGGGGAGACACACCAAGGTGCTAGTTCGTCAACAAAGGAAAAGGGGGGGAGGGAGAGCCACCTCAAAAGGAGAAATTTCCAAAATTTCTTTCCTCAGGGTTGGGCCAATCAAGTTGTCGCACGTGTTTCGTTGTTTGTTGGATTTAGTCTAAACCGAATAGTAATTATAACCATTCGATCAGAGATGCTTGATAATTTCTTTTTCGGTGCATCTCTGAAGGGGGTTTTCTAGGACATCCTCTCCCCCCCCCTATCTAGGCGGAACGTTCCGAAGCCATACATACTTCCTTTTCCAGACATTCATCTTATCCGAGCTCTTTGATATCACAAAATGTATTGAACACTTCTTGTACATGTACAACAGTACAGTATCATTTCCTCTTCCCCCCCTCTACCCTCCAATCTGTCGCAACACGAACTGAGCTGCTTGGTTCTGATATCTGTCGAGATATGTCAAGTGAACGGTAGTATCGAAACCAGAGTCGCAGAACGGATCATTGAAATCGCAGAACGATTGGATGCGCGGCTGCAGAGTAGAACTGTATTCCTGAGTCGGAAGGCGAGGGAATAAGCCATTTCTAAGGGACGTTCCCACGTCAAAAGACTGCCCTACGACATGGCGGGGGTCACCCATCTGGATGATAGCGTTCACTAGTGGGATAGATTCCTGTTAATTTTCTTATCGTCAACAAAGTGTCTGTCTGCTCTCACCTCGATTTGCAACACTTGCAGCTACGGGAGATGTCGTGGGCCCTAAACCGATGGCTCCTCCACCTCCAGCCACAGCATCGCCAATGACATGGGCACCCTTGCACAATAAACTTCAGCACACCGTCGACCGTCCACGGAAAACACTTTACCTGGGAATACCCAACAAGCACAATCTTCTGGTTAGGGACACGTGGCTGTCTGGTCATTCAACAACGTCATGGTAGCAGCTGTGCCCTGAGCAGAACTGTTCGCGTAGTCGGTCAAGGTGGCTGGGTAGTTGACCGCCACCGTCGACACGGTTTGTCGGCTCTGTTGCTGGATTTGGGTTACGAGAGCGCCGATGATGCCTGGGCCAGGCGCCTCTGTGGAAGCTCTGGCAGCGATGATGTGCACGGCTGCACATGGCGACGTCGGTGCAGGAACAGCGCCAACAGAGACTGCGGAAGCGATCACTACGAATGCTGTAAACGCCGCAGAGAACATCCTTCGTTTGGTGTCTTGTCGTCTGTTCCTTCGTCCACTATATACGCCTACGCCAGATTATTTTAATTTGTGGGGAAACGAAGTCTTTTTTTTTCGCTCATGGGTACGGTACGCTTTTGTGGTCAGTCGTGGCCCATCTGTCTGGTTACGAATGGAAAACTGTGGGTTACACACGCGAAGGAAGGTTCTGAACAACACCCGAGCATGGTCACCAGTTGCGGACCATCTTCCAAGTCGACTGCACCCGGGCGTTTCATTCATCACCTGTGCTATTTATTTATTTCCTCTTGCGAAATCCACACACACACACATACACATGTTTTTTTTTGGTAGTTCCAGCATTTAGAGCCGCGTGATAGCTTCGACCTCTGACGTTGGGTTCTTGGTTGTGTGCAATTGCAGCCGGATGCTGCTTGGGAGCAGAGGCTGGGTCATACCCCCGGTTGCAAAACTGGTTCTTAGAATAAAACTGTGAGAAGACTTTGCTTGGTCTTGTAGGAAGCAGGTTCCCCACAACCTGGGTTTCTGTTAATAGATTAGTACCTTTGATTGGGTTGGATTGTCATCTTTGAAGGCAACGAGTAACCCGAATCAGGAGGTTCACCCTTGATTTATCTTCACAGAACTACTTCACATAGAGACCAGTAGAAGTCCTCAGAATCATATGGCATTGAACCTCTAGATTCTCGAAAGATAAATGACAAGGTATACCATCAAATTTCCTCTGTTCCTAAATACTATACATTCATCGTTTCCTACAGTGAATTAGTGAGTGCTCGCATCATCGAGTCAAGGCTTATACAGTTATGAGCTCATGCCCTGTCACGGACGTTCTGACCTGTAAAAGACCAATCCATTGTTGATAGTTCCAGTTCTTAGCAAAAAAACTGGTCTCATCGTTCCGAATTGCCTACGTCCCTCTTCGCCATTACAAAGACCCCAGAACGTCAGTCACTGGTGGAATAGTAAGATCATGGCTGACATAAAGTCATCTCGTCTCAACGCAACAAGTACCCTCAAACTATGTACCGTCAATAGGCCAGGAGATGAAATGTGGATAGATGTTTGAAGCAATTTGATGAAACAACAACAGTTCCACAAAAATTTTAATCACGACATGGTCATTCAGACGAATGCAAGAGGAGAAGGGACACCTTACACTGGAAAATCATCGGACAATGTCTGTATCGACTCGAAGTGTGTCCATGAGAATGTTATGTTTATTATAATTGATTTATCAGTGGGTGTAAATGTTCCACAAGGTTGTATGACCTGTAAATGCCATGGCAATATGTGCATAGCCTGAAATGACTATGATGTTCTGGTGAAGCAGATTAGTGATGAGCTAAAGTCTAGAATAGGATTTGAGCAACGCTGTTCACCATGAGTCTTCACAGAACATACCTTGTCTTATCCTTTGCCTAAGATAATACTACAGACAAATCACAGAGGAGTGCAATGAGTTGGAGACCCTTAAACCATCAGTGAAATCCATAGTAATCAGCGACTTGGTAACTTGTAAATCAGTTTATCAAGTGCAGATTTGATGCTCTTGTATTGTATCACCAGCCGAACTGTTCGTAATCTGACACGTACAGGGAGCTGCTGTCATGATAAGTTTTTAACGTGGGATTTGCAAGTGTAGAGGGGGGTCGGCGAGATGTTCAGAGTGTAATGATAAAGTTTTGCACTAATTTATCCACCGCATCCCTCTCTCCCTGGTGGTCGCTCTTCCCTAGGCGCACTCGACAATAGCAATGGGCGTATTTCCAGCTCTCGAAATGAAATATCTATGGGAGTAAGGGTTTGTACTTTTCGGCCAGCCTCCGTATCCGGTGAAGCCTTCGGAGGACGCCATGGAGATCCATCCCGGCTTATGTCACCGCCCGCGAAGGGAAATCTGGCAATTGAAATGACAAGTCATAGTACCTGTCGATGCGTAACGACATCTTAATCGTTGCTGCCAACCTTACAAGTATATCAAAAACGACGAACCCAGCTTGTCAACGATGCAACAGCATCATACTAGCTGCCAAGGCTGCATGACAGATGCCAGTGATCG